>JANIJG010014313.1:4947-91710 GCA_024611175.1 Megaceryle torquata
TCTCTACAACTACCTGCAGGGAGGTTGTAGTCAGGTGGGGTCGGGCTCTTCTCCCAGGCAACTAGTGACAGGAGGAGAGGGCACGGCCTGAAACGGCATCAGGGAAGGTTTAGGTTGGATATCAGGAAGCATTTCCTCACACAGAGAGTGATCAGACATTGGAATGCACTGCCCAGGAAGGTGGTAGAGTGACTGTCCCTGAAGGAGTTTAAGGAAAGACTGGATGTGTCATGGTCTAGCCAATATGGTGGTGGTGCAACATAGGCTGGACTTGATGATCTCAGAGGCCTTTTCCAGCCTCAATAATTCTGTGATTCTGTGAACATGTAGCAGGTAAAGTGTTAGGTAATGGTCCCAGGGCCTTTATCCCACCTGCAGGTATATGAAGATGTGCTTCCCAGGCCAGATGATCTGATGTTTTACAGTTAGGGTTGTGGGGTTTTTGGCTAATTATTTTGTGCTTTTAGAAAAAAAAAAAAAGAAAAAAAAAAGAAAAAAAAAAAGAAAAAAAGAAAAAAAAAAAGAAGTGTGTTTCAAATGGAGGTTTTAAGAAAAGGTACAAAACAGGAATGTTAGGAAACCTTTCAGAGCACTATGCCATTACCCCCAGTGAGCACAGCTATGCTAATAAGCTCCCTAAAAATGTGGCTGCTGGATGCCAAAACCAGCAATCCATGTTCCTGCAAAGAGCTCAAGTGGTGAGGATTGCTCTGATACTTTAAGCCTGTTGAACAAACTGTAAAAGTCATGAGGGTGCTTGCTCTTCATAGCAGCCTCATAATTAAAAATGATTCTCCTTCACTCCCATGATGGTGCTACACCCAGCAGATTTTGCTCTCCCACAAGAACTCAGTGCAATGCTGCTTTCTGTGGTTTATATGGCCTCCCACAAGCTTCATGCCAGAAGGAATGAGGCATTTGAACAAAGGTGATGGTTTTTAAGATCTCCATAGGAATGACAAATCAGTCAGCTGCTGTAAATGTGGGAGGAATAGAAAGATCTAAATAGAGTTAAAATAACCAGGGACCTGCTTACATTGGGCAGTGACATGGCTCAGCTAGCCAAGCGAATTGGCCTGGTGCAAGCCAAGACTAGTAGTTCAGCTGGCAACTATTTTAGTGCCAGTTTCCATCATGTAGCCAAGTCCTGCAAGTAAAGAAGGGAAAATATGAATGGACTGCGCAGGTACAAAATGGCCATGAAATTGGAGAGGGAGGGTGAGAAACAGGCAGTTTGTAAAGGACACCAAAGGGAGATAGTGCTAGCCCTGTTGCTTAGGTCTCTTGGAGGTACCACCTCAAGAAGGTGGACAGAAGAACAACCCTTCACCAGTGACAAGATGGCTGGATGCATGAAGGGCCAACCTAGTCCCTCTCCTGAAGCCAAATGTGGTACAAGAGGAGTGGCAGCTCCTCTACCACCACACAGTGTCTTCCTCATGGTGCAAACAGGTTAAGAGGTATATGAAGCAGCTTTACCACAAGACCAGAGTTCCTCTTCTACTGACTCCTGGGATTAAAGCAACTTCTCTCCCTCTTTCACACTGTCCTCCAGTGTTTATCTTGTCCTGGTTGGCCTAGACTTTGAAGTCTGGGACTATTTCTGAAGGACAGTAGGGTCTCAGTGTAGCACTGCTGGCTTCTTGTGCTCCCACTGCTCCTTTTTCATGTTGCTGAGTCAGATTTAGATAGCTGCCATGGAACATAATGCAGCTACAACCACACTCAGGCAAACTGTTTCGGGATACAGCAATGGAGCTAAATAATCACACTGTCACAAGCTTGTTCCTAAGCAAAGCCTGATGAGAGTGGTGCCCATGCTTTATTTTTACTTTCTTACTCGTGTTACTGCCTGAACGGCTCCTGGGGTTGTTTCAGCTAATAAGGATATTCCAAAGGCTTATTGACTATTTTCAAACCTTTGACTCAAAAGATAGTGAATAAAGTAAAATTTAACATAGAAATCTATTGCTTACTTAAATGCTCTGGTCTTGCACAGGGCTGAGAGAAACTCCTGGCTTTGATATGATCTGAAATTGCTACTGGGTTTTGGGCAGAGTAGAAAATTCTGAAATGAACTTTCATAAAAGCAATACAGGAAATAAAACTATGAGTGAGGGGGTGTGTGCAAGGACCAACCACACATCCAGGGTCCAGCCCAATTCCTACAACAGGGCAATAGAAGAAATTTTTACTTGAAATGCAGTTGGGACCCAGAGCTAGAATTTTAAATCTCAGTATGATTAAGATATTAGCCAGCCCCAACCACGGTTCATCACTCAGCCTTTCTGCAAAAGGAGATCGATTGCCTGAGACAGGCTTTCTAAGATTTTTTCCAAACTTTTCAGTGCAAGTGAAGTGTCCTACAAGTCTAAGTCCCATCTGCAGAAGTGGCCAAAGCTTTTGAGAGACCAGCTCTCACAGAAAGTCAGTCAGTGAGACCTAATTCCCAAGCAGCAAAATTCTCTTTAGAAGAATTTGCTGAGTGACTAGAGTCACCTCCTGGTGAGTGCCCAACTTGATACACCTCAAGGATGAATCATTTTCAGGAATATTTGAACACCTCCTTCATCAAATTAAGTACAAATGGTCTCAAGATAAGCAGTTAAAATATATGTTGGTTAAAATGATAAATCACTATTGACTTATACAGGTCTTGCCCATAATCACACAGATCACTCAGGGGTTTGAAAAGACTTTTTCTCATGTTTAGACGATGGGGTGAGATCCATGCAAGTCACTCCACACATCTAATTTGCAACGAAATGAGCCACACAAGCTGCCTCATCTTACTGAATTCAGGTGCTGTCTAAATCTGGGCATCTAGTCCCAGCTCATCACCTCAACTCCTTCCCTGAGAAATGGAGAAAGGTAAGAGTGGTAAGATGGTATGAAAATGGAAGACCTTTTCATTAGAAGAGGTTATACTGTCAGACCTCCTCTTCAGCAAGTAAAGATTTAGAATGGCATCTTAACAAAAGTGGCTCAACTAATTTCATTATATTATCCTAATGGTCATCTTTTCACCATAGGACCAAAATCTCTGACAAAACTGAAGGAATAAGATCTTTGAACTGTCGACAGCAATTTCATCTGTAAGGCAGAGCCTTAAAAGCTAATGTACTAATGCACTACTGGCTATGCACATTTTAGATATACTCTAATTTGGTAAGTAATACTTTGATTTTCAGAAAGAAAACTAGTTCTTATAAAGAAGTTTAATTATAATTACATCCTCCCATATTCAATGAATTTCTGAACCACATAAATAGGAATTTCATGTCTTGGGTATCACTGTTCTTTGGAGGTGAAACAAAGAAAAGCTGAGTTAAAAAAAATTAAATACAAAGAGTTGAAAATAGATCCTAAGCAGGAAATTAGAGAGAAGTGACAGGGGCACTTTCATACTTGCAAATACTTAAGCAGCAGACATGAATTAAGACCAAGTCTGCTACCAAGTCAGAAGCTTATCCAGCACTTTGCACACTGGGATCTGACTGGATCCATTTCTGAAGATGAAGTATAAAGAGTAGCAGACGGTAACAACTTCTTAACAGAGCTCTGGGTGCCTTTGACATGTGATATGTGGCTTTTTTTTTTTTTCTAGTAATGTAAAAGTCAAGTGGTTAAACAAACAAAAAAAAAATCAGAAAATCTTAGAAAATGGGGTGATCTCCATATCTTTAAAGAGAAGCACCAGGAAATGCATTGCAAGTGATGGATCTGAGTGTACTTCAACCCAATGTAAATTGGCTTGAAAAAAAAACAACAAAAAGAGGTGGAAGACAGGACACTTCATGGGCCAGCACTGTGGCATGTGTCTGGCTCAAGTGTGACATGCAGTCATGTTGTGCCATTAGGAGGAAGGATTCTTACATTTATTTGAGGGCATTATGCTGGTGCTGCAAATTGGAGTGATGCTGGAAGGCATGAAGGCTTTTGGATGTGGACAAATTGTAGACCATGTGTGCAGAAGCCTCTCATCAGGTACAACACTCACAGAGGCTCATTTGTGGGCCTCACCACAGTGACTGACAAGGAAAATTTTCTGTGCTTGGAAAATGTTGTCTGGGCAACCAGTTATATTAAATAATAATAGTAATTTGAAAAAAAAAATCATCAGTAAAGATGAGATGTCTCCTGTACAAAAAATGAAATCGAACAAATAGAACAAATCTTTAAAAGAGGTTTTCCTTGTGGGAGAGCGGGAAAAACTCCTGTCAGCACTTCAGAAATGAGTGACCATGACCTCTTGACCCATGATGAGTAAATCCTGCATTCAGTAAGGTAACAAGAGGCCTGGAGGCACTTGTGCAGCTGTCAGCGCCTAGACCACGAGAAATGAGAGCTCTCAATCATCTCTCAAAGCATTACAATTCCTGTTGTATCCTCCGAGAGCTTCCTCACCAAAATACCAAGTTTTCTTATGTAAATGGCTATGCCGAGATGCCACATGAGATCACTCTACTACCCAAGTAGACTCACACTCCCTCATTTTCATCAGCGCTTCAGCAAACATCATCTGAGCTTCCCTGTGTCTTGCAGACTTATTCCAGTCAGTGCCCATTTCAGAACAAAATAAAACATGTTAATTAAGGACAGAAGAGCTGACAGCAAAAATTATGAAAATTGCTGTCTCAGCTCAATTCCTGCTAGTGTTTTGGAAGAAGATTTCCAGTGTGGTGTGATTACACAAGACAGCTATTCAGGCTGTACAGAGTGCATCCTGACTCACATGTCTTAAAATAAAGAAATGATAGGCTGACGGCTCAGCACAGGAAACTAAAGAATTCTGTTCCTTTTCATGATGTTATCGGGATAGTGTCTATGCAGCATGAAGATATTGCCCAGAAAAAGGTATTCCTGGGACAAATCTGGATCACTGTGTCATAACTGCATCACCTGTTTGAGTTCTTGTACCAAGGTATCATCAGAGCTATTCTATGATTCTAAAGCAGGTGAGGTGCAGCTGCAAAGCAAAAGAAGCCTCTCTGTAACTGCTGAAAAACATCAGGTCTTTCTTGCTGGAAATATTTGAGACAAATCTCTCCTTGGGAAAGTCACTGTTGTTTCAGTTTCATGGATGTCATGGATACCCCAGAGATTAATTTTACCATCTCAGGTGGCTAGCTTGGTATCATAAGAGGTTTGCTGGATCTGACTCATGCATGAAGTGAGCCTTTTAAATGGTGTCAGTTACTGTCATCACATGCCATATAATTCTCACATTCAGTTACTTTAACTTTTTTAAAAGGATGCTGGTAAACAATATTCATCAGTAACCTGGTACAATTACTATCAAATGGACAAAAGAGCAAAGAATGAATGACAGGAAACAATTTGATACTGTCTAGGAAGGCCTCAAGGATCTAAAGTTCTTTTACATACTGATATCTAGGTGTCTGTAACTCAACATTGTTGTTACAGAGGATTGCTGAACATGTCTGAGTAAAGGTAGCTGGGGGGAATCTGGCAAATGCTATCCTTTATGATTAAAATAATACATTGCATTAGGTAAAGCTTCTTGGTTTTACAGGTGCTTGCAGAATCAATGCATTTGAGGATATTCTTCACATGCTCCTCATTTAGCTACAGGCAGAGTATCTGAGAAAACTCATTTTGCAAAGGATTGAAATCATGAAAGTGAATCCCACAAACCCCAAGCTGGATTACAGGATGTGGACCCAAAGGAGAAGAGCACACAAGGCAGAGCACCAGCAAATTCTGAAATCTCTCTTTCTATTAAACATCTGAAAAATGACATGTGCACTATGTACTGGCTCTAGAAAACAAGTATTATTCCTTTTTCACTAGGTGTCTGTATTGCAGTTGGGAAGAATGGATGGATGGTATAAGTAAACCTCTTACCCACATAGCCAGGAGTCCCACAGGCTGTGGACATCACATCTCCTTTACCCTCCATCTTTGACAATCCAAAGTCACTGATCATAATTTTTGACTCTTCATCCTGGCTGTAGTAAAGAAGGTTCTCGGGCTGGAAAGGAGAACAAGGAACATGGGTTTTAAATATGTAAATCCAGCAGCAATGTCTGCTGGTTGATGCATTTCATTTAATACAATCCTTAGTTACATCATACACTAAGATAATTTGGTTCCCTAAATCCTAAAGAGTTGCTCTTATAACCTATATGGAGAACCTCTCCAGACTCCTTTATGGAAACTAATGGAAGAAGTTGACACCTTGAGCTTTGAGTAACTTCCCTGGGATAACAAACTTCTTTAGCATCCCAAATAAGAACTAATGTTTGTGCCTTATTTGTGAGATTTGTCTGACGTATCACCACTTCAGAGTGCTAAAACAGAAGGATTCATTTGAAGATGGGTCAATATGGTAAATCCAGGTAGTGTAATGAAAAAAAATAACAATTATACAGCATTAAAAAAAAAAAAAAAAGAAAAAAGACAACAACAGATATTAGAGGATTTTTTTTGTCTTCTCCACTGGAAATAAACTGCAACAAGAGAGGAAATGCCTTTACAGTTAACAGAGCTGCAGCAAGGATATTTTAGTTATAGCCAATTAGGAAAAAATGCTATAGCACTAAGCACAGCATCCTGTTTATGCTGAGAGAAAACAAGAACCACTCCACAAAGCCCAGTGACTTTGTACTGACATCAGGCAGGCTGGACAGCCCAACCAACTCCATCTGCTACAACACAGTCCTCCATTCATGTGTTTTGAATGTGCTCCTGCTACTCAGCAAAGCTCTCACTGGGTGCTGTGAGAGCACACTTCTTCCTATGCTTAATATCTGGGCTTGCAAAGAGGTCCAGCCTGTGCTGGCACTCTGAGCCTGGTGGTAATGAGGTGTCATTGCACCACCCAGACCATGGGGTCTTCATCTACAAAAGTGATGGATACCCAATGTTTCAACAGAAGCCAGGTGTAGCTTTTTGCCCAGAAGCTGGTACAAACGTCCACCCGCACGCAGCACATTTTGTCCATCGGTGCGCTGTGTGCTCCAGGCTATGGTGAGAGGCAGCTGCACCCACACGACATCATCAAACTCCTTGGGACACATCCAAGCTTTGGATTTGTAAGGAGGAGCTACAGCCCTGCAGCAGCACTAGCATCTATCTTCCTTTCTCCATCCTGTAACCTGTTCTGGGGAAAGTAAGGATGAAGAAACACTGGGGTGTGGCATCTACTCCAGCCTACTCTAAGGTTCCTGTTGAGCCTCATTGAGGTTAAAGCACTTTCTGTCTCCCTGGTGCCAGTGTAAAGCCATGTAGTGATGGCTTTATTCATGGGACATGATGGCCATAAGACAATCTACAAGCTGCATCCACAGCAAGGAAAATGGATGCTGTTTATAAAAAAGGGAAAAGGGAAACAATTCTATTTGTAAAAAATAATTACGAATTTGTACCATTTATGGACCATTTCTCATGATACCTCATAAGCCCTGTGTTTTAACTGGCCATTATAACGCTGATGCTGGTTTCAGGCACCATGTGAGTCAATTTGCCCTTGGTTGGAGTTATTTCTGATTTTCACTAGTGCATTTCTGGTCTGCTGAGGGGTTGGTAGAGCTAGTATTAAGGGAAAGACAATTATTTCCCAATGATTTCTGCTAACTCACCTCGGGTCCCCATTTATTCATATTTATAAGGCCAAAACCTCCATCCATTTGAAACTTAAACTTGTTTAAGACCTATTTGAAAGAACACTGGTTCTTCAAACCAGTTAATTCAAAAAGCATTAACTAGGTGGCTCTGTGCTAAATGGAGCTGCTCGAGCCTTTCTGTCCTTTTGCACATCCTGGACTCCCCTGCCTGGACTTCCTCTGCTGCCATCTTTTGTTATCTGCTGCTGTGTTACTTAGATTAGAGACTTGGAGCACAGCTCTGCTTTTCCCAACTACAGCAAGTCCTATTTTGGTATCTGAATAACCCATAATTACAATAAATAATTGTTATAGATGTTTCATGGGTTGTATTTTTGTGGAGTGGATTCTTTCCCAGAGTTTCATTTTGGGGATCACAAATTGAAACTTACACTTATCTTGGTATTTTGAGATCATAAAAAAGCCTTATTATAGCCCTATTTTTGCCATCATGGTATGTTTGTGCTAACAGAAATTCACAGCAGGTGTTCCTTACATGCCATGTTCTATGAGTTATTTTAACAACTGATATGATGCTGACAAAGACTTGCAAACAAAAGAAAGAAAAAGAGCTAGTCTTTGCCCCCAAATGCCACTGGAGAAAGTTATTTGATCTAAATTCATCATGTCCTTACATAAACTCCAAAACTAATTTGTAGATTAATCTCCTTCCCAATTACCAAACTTCATATTTTATTATAGGAACTTTTTAATAAGATTACTCTGCTTTAAAGTGAGAGCTACAACCTTCCTTAAAATTATAAAGGCAGGAATATTAAAAGCACGCACAGTGTCTGAATTATAAGGACTCGGTCCTCCCTCCAAAACCACTGGTGGTAGAAAGAAGCCTAAAGTTATTTCCTACAACTTGAACTCAGGAGAAAGCTTGTCATGTTAAAATACTAAACAACACTTCTCCACTGTGGTGGAACTCCCATAAATATGAAATAATGTCTATGAACTTCAGATTAAGAGCAGGAAATTAATGGGAACTGAGGGCAACATGTGAACACCGTAGGAGGTGGAAGACTAACCTGTTCCTCTGTGCAGAAAACCCATTATTTGGGACTGTTGGGATGAAACTGCACAGCATTGATGAGGAAATATTATGTGCAAATATCAATGTGTATTTTCCTTCAGTGGATTTTAGGTATTGCCTTAAAAATGTGCTGAACCAACACTTTAAAAATATATTTCTACTTTCTATTATTCTATTCTATTTATTGAAAGGAAGATCATAGGATTGCCACTTCTGGCAGAGGTGTTTAGAGACAAGTCCCTTGCAGCAGTAAGGTGTGGAAAAGCTTTCAGGTCCACAGGTCAGCCACACACAGCTAAAAGATTGACAGCTGGAGTCCAAGAGTGGCAGAAAGAAATGGTTATATTGAGGTTGTTACAAAACAAGGCCACGTCTGCTTGTCTTGAGCACTGTTGCATCTTGGAGAACTCTGGTGATGGTAGCTACACTGGTAATGGATTTTATGTTGTCCCCACTGCATCGTGTTTTGGGAACAAGTCTGGCACTTATTATTTTATATCACACAACATTTCACATCAGCACTAATTTTGGAGAAGATAAGCAAATAAATAGTATCTCTCATCATCACAATTTTTCATCCATCTTAAGACATAGCAGTGAGGTCACATTCATGGTACTATAGCATTTGCTATGAGGACCTGCCAAAAATTGCAAACATGTAGTTTAATATTAGACTGTATTAAAAATACCATTAATTTTAAAATACATTTAATAAAAAATTGTATTTAAGAAGTTATTAAAAAAAAAATAAAATCTCCTAACTTCTTTGTGCTTCTTGACTCTATTAATGTTCTTTAAGTCTTTACATAGTATGACTCGATTGGCCAAATTCCACTGTCTTTACATGGGGACAATTCAATGTTACAACATCAACACCCAAGGAAAATCCTGTTTGGAGCATCCCTCTGAAACACAACAAAAGGTGTTATTTCATTCACTGAATTCTTAATTTCTGGCAGTAAATCTTGGTAGAAATAACTAGCTCAGGAAGCAAACTCACAATTTTCTTTTGACATTTGTATCATTTTCTAATGTCTTCTAATTGTTTAAAATACTAGAGATGGGGAGGTTTAGTTGCATGTTATGAAAAGCCAAGCCTTACTGCTTATCTTAGTGATAGTTTAAGATATTGGAAGGAAGTAACACAGAAATAATGTTTTGGTTTTGGTTTTTTTACCAGAAAAGCTGAGCGGCTTTGATTTGATAACATGGTAAAACTGAAAGGAAAATTATCTACAAATCACACTGGCACACAATGTTCCTTAGAAGAATCCTTGCTGTTAACAGTCTCTCCAGAAACATTGGTCCAAAAAGCACAATAGAAAATCATTCAACTTTTCCACACTGCTTATTGCTACTAATTATTATGAAATAAAAGTAAATATAGCCCAGCAAATCTGCAAGCTACTTTACAGCAGTAAACACTTACACCTCAGCTGAGATGAGTTTCCTGCCTTAATGTAACATTCTGGGTCTTAATAAATTATTTTTTTCACCACATAATATGTGCAAACCTCCCATTGTAACACCACGGGTTGCAAAGTCCTCATTAAAACCAGTTATGATGGGAGGATACGGAGCCTTCAGAGCATCCCTCTCATGGTAAAACGTTACTGAAACAGCCAGTTCCAGTGGAGGCTGGACTTACATCCGTTAGACTCACACAATTACACAGCCTTTGTTAACACTGGCTGGAGGGCTGAGTCATGCTGCGGTCATACCTTGAGGTCCCTGTGCACAATGCCCATTCGGTGCAGGTAGTAGACTGCATCCAGGACCTGCCGGATCAGTGTGCTGGCGTCCTTCTCGGTGTAGAACCCTTTCTCAACAATGCGGTCGAAAAGCTCTCCACCAGACACTCTGGAAAACATGATGGGATGCAGAAATGTGAGGATGTGCCTTATAATGAGCTTATCTTCCCCACTAAAGGATGGACAAGGCCATGCACTAGACACGGACAGCCCAAGCACAGATCCACCCGGAGTTCTGGGGGCTCTCCCACTGTCCCAACAAGCATTTGGCTTTGTTTTTGTCATAGTCTGTCCAAAGACTGGTCATGCTATAAGAGAAAATAAAATCCATTACACATCAGAGGGTGGTCAAAGATTCACTAGAACTTGCAGAGGGAAATCACAACTATACCCCAGTAAAAGCCAGGGGAGTAGACACCGTTTTCCAGGCTGTCCCACCCTCATGGCCTTTGTACAGACAATTTGATCTGCCCTTCCCGCTGGTGCTGGCCCACTGAGGTTGTAACTCTCCCTACTAGTGTGAGCCACTCCACCAACCAAGGTTTGGATTTTGCCCTGGAGGAACAGTCCCATTCTTCCCTTACTGGCGTGTGAAATGCATACGGTACTTGTTACCAGCATCTACAGAGTATTAGATTATTAAAGGACTCTGCATCTCTGGCAATTTTAAATGCTCTAGGAGGTTCCACCCTTCACTCATACATGTACATTCATTTATCAACAGCCACAAACTATTTAGGCAGGGCACGGCCTCTGCCCGACACTGGTAGCAGACAAGTTATTGATGAGGCAGAGCAGATTATCAGCGCAATTAATCACCAGATGACAAAGATGGGGAAAGGATTCCACAACTGAAAGAGGAAAGAAAATAAAACCTTGACATCCTCCTATTTCATGTCTGCTGTATTATGCTCTTTCTCAGCCCTGCTAGAAATAACATGTTCTGAACCCAATTTTAAATAAAGAATGGACACATTAAAACTCCCTGGAGGAACATCTGGGGAAACAAAAGAGGAAAGAAATGTCTGAGTAATTGAAATAATAAAACTGTCAGCAAAAACCTGCCCTACTAGGGTAAATAAAAGATTTCCATTTTAACAAGCAAAACCTATTAAAAAATAAAATGTATGAGATATGTTTTTTCAGCAGTTGCACCACTTAGCGTTTCATAAATAGCATAGTAAAACTTTCTTTAAAAACAAACCTAATAAAAGGAAAATAATAAATGATTATAGTCATTAAATACATATGGACTGGGAGCTTGCCATTATATGAACACTAGGTAATTCAGCCACTCCAAGCAATAATCTGCTTGAATAATGCCATGAAGTCACTTCCTAGGGAAGTTTAGAATGGGAGAGAAGGCTACTGCGAAAAATGAACACATTCAACTCTGAAAATGAGAAGCAACCTTGTAAGGAAAAAAAAAAAACCAACCAGATAATCCTCCTATTAAGTCCTAGGCTAACAAACAAAATAGCTTGCTAAAATACTGGCATTAAACTGAAACACTGCAGTAAAGTTAAGTTCACCCCAGGTCTGAAGTGCACCCAGGAGACCCCTGGCCATCCCAGCAGACCTGGGAGTTGCTGCCAGCAGAAAGAGGCTGAAGCAGCAGTGCCAGGATGACAATGGGGCAAGAGAAAGCTCCTGGTACCATTCTAAACTGGAGAGCCTGTGACTCACGGCATAGTGGGGAAGGAGGCATGGCCATTGCACGACAACCTGCTCTGAATGTTGCACAGAGAAAACTTGAATTAAAACCCTTTCTTTCCTAGTTCCTCACAATCGGAGTTGTCTTTCTCATATATATATATATATATGAATATATACACAGGGTGTTGCTCCAAGCTCTCCTGAGTCCTTCTCCCTTTGCCTGGCCCATTACATGCCTTGCTGAGGGAGAATGGCCAGACCTTTGCCTCGCCGTTCACTGGAGGCAGGCACAGTTTTATTGAATCTGGCTCCTGCTACCTCCCTCTCTTTTTATATTTCCCCTGCAGCTCTTTTGTTTCCTGTGGATTGATTGCACTGAAAATTGAGCCCACGCAGTAATTAATATGACTGAATACGGCACATTTCCTCATGAAAATGGAGTGTGTGCTGGTTTCCAATTTCACACAGTTCCTTTGGTTATATTCAAGAGATGGACGGCTTCAGGAGATACTGATTTACATCAGGTGCTTTCCCACACAAGGACTCTCTCCTTCGACGTTTTCAGAGACTATACTTCCACAAAATTTTTTTCATTAAAATGACAAAATTTCCCTCCATGGCAGCTCACTCCCTATCCCCCTTAAGCCTCATTCTTTAATCAAAAGCTTTTCTTAGTCAAATTTAGTCCAATGGATCTACTGTACCCAGGCTCAATCTGTTCATAATTTTATTTCAACACACGGAAAATATTTTCAACCTCTTAAATGATGCACTGCAAACTAGAGCTTAATCCAAGGAGTCAGGAGGAACAGCTGGTAAATTTGCATCCATATGCTTAGACAGAGTATCAACAGCACCCCAGGTACACACCAAGAGTCAAGGAACTCATGCTCCTATTTATTTGTGTGGTGACTCTGTTACGGTATATGGGATTTGCATTACATGTTTGCACTCACATACAGCATCTCCCTACTGGCAGACAGAGTCATGGCTGGGGTTCACGATCCAGGGATGTTCTGCAACTCAGCACCCAGGGCCATGGCTACTTTCCATATGGAGCTTACATCCATATGGCTTTTCTCCTCCAAAATAGGGTTAACTCAACCGTAATGTCATCAGGAATGCTGCTCCCTGTATGGTGCCCAAGGGCTGAAAAAAGTCAATGCTGTTCCAGGAGCAAACCAGCAAGGACAGCTGTGGGAGAGGAGCTGAGCTCTAAACTCATGGTGGAGATGCAGTCTGTTTGTCTAAATCTGGTCTTGATCCCAAACCCCTGTACCCTGCTGAGACAGGACATGGCAACCTGCTCTGAACAGAGCTGGGCACTCACAAAGTGCTGCTGCAATCTGTTTGTTCCAGTCTTTATTATTCTGGGATCTTTTATTTTTTGTTTAATGGCAGCACAAGCTTTGCCTTCTCTATGGCAATTCTGAGCAGCGCATGGAAGGCAGAGTTGAAAATGCAGGCAGTAAAAGCAGAATTAGGTCTTTGTCCTAAAGAAATTTAAGATACAATTCTCTGACCAGAAGGAGAGGGTAGGAGGGATTTCTCATTAGTGGAAGAAGCCTGATCCTGTCCTGCAGCTAGCAGTGGCTCCTGCACTGGGTGCCACACTGAGTGCCTCAGTTTAGAACATGTTTCAAAAACTCTGAAAATGCCAATGGTTTTGTGTACGTGGATGAGCTACTTCGTTATTTGGGCTCTGTGTGTGCACACTGTTGGCTGAACACCCTGCACAGACAGTAAAAAAGCACCCGGAATGATCTCACAATCCTCATTAGAGACAAAGGAGAGGTCATGTTTAACAGTGTCCTAATAATCATTAAGGCTGTGCTCAAGGGTTGGTGGTAGTCCTTGTCACTACACATTTTTGATATTTTTGCATTTTCTAATCTACAGATGTAACATGAGAGAGATAAAGAAACATTTCAGCATTAGCATTACGCCTTTGCTTTACATTAATCCATTTTGCCATCAAGTTCATCAGGAAAGAGCCAAACTGACAAACTACAAGAAAACAGCCCCTGTTGCAGATACAGAGAAGGGATGTGATCAGTCTTTTCACGAAGCAACTGATTCCTCTGCAGAGCCATTAGGAAAAGAATGTGCGCAGTTTCAAATAAAAGCTTTGACTAAAAATGAGCACTGAATGAAAATTCCCTCATAAAGTAAGGCTCCTAAATTCATTACCACAAACCAAGAGCCAGTCTCTCTGGATTTCTCATGTTTTTTGCCAGCAGTGTGAAACCAACACCTGCTCTACCAGGTACCTGACAGGTACCTGCCAGACCACCCTCCTGGTGGTGGACATCCCTACATATGTTAGCTTTCAGGTAAATGAATACATGAATAAAGAACAAATAAATGTTGGAATTGAAAGGATGTTAGTCATATACTGATATTAATGCATTCATGTTACCCTTTCTTTCTCTTGCTGGTACCATCTGTGTGTACATTTATATCCTCTCATTTATTCACCTCTGCACCCTCCACTGTTATCAAGTGTAGGAACCTTTCTGCTTGTTTTAGTTTGAAAAATAACACCTTTTGAAATATCACTTTGACTTCTTTGCCATTTGGCAAAACATTGACATTTTCCTTTTCTCTCTCTTTTGGAGTACAGGCTGAAATTGCTCTGGATTGTTTACTGCTTGACAGTTTAATTGCTTTTTATTAAAAGTCTTATTGATGAACTCATCAGTGGTAGATTTATGTAAAGAATCCAATCAAAGCTCTTCAGAGCTTGTAGACTTTTCCCTCCAGAAGTGTGTGAAGTTCACCTGATGCTTCACTGCAGTTCAAGTCACGATCCAACCTCCACTGGAAGTTACCACAGCACCACTGTGTTGGTTTAGAAGAACCAGTGTGAAAAACAGAGATGTCCCTAGGGACTCACTGATGCTGTTTAAACCTGCAGATTAGAGGTGCCTAATGAAAAGAAGGCTGGTTTCAGAAGTTTGGAGCAGAAGACATCTCAGGCCAATATGAAAAATAAGTTAAATATGAGCATTACCCTACAACTGTGAACAGCTTACTGATCAGACATTACACATTTGCAATTTCCTACAACATAAATCAGAAAAAACACATTACTCAGATGCCGGGACATGAAGCTGGAAGTATAAGGTGAGATAAGAGAGACTGAAGGGACCATTCCTGTGAAGTTCTGGCTTTGAGCAGTAATTTTCTCTAATGAAGGAATGATTATATTTCCTTTTTTTTTCTTTCTTTTTTTTTTTTTTAAATGGAGGGCTTTTCTGTTTGGCTTTAAACTTCCTCTGCTTTGTGAAAATGCATGAGAACCAGAAAGCAGACATGGCCAGTTTGCTGTTTGAAAGGAAAGAGAAATTGGCTGCCCTCATCTCATTGTTCAGATGATGTAACAAATAAAATGAGTAAACAGATTAATAGATTTTAGACCCAGAAAGGAACATTATGATTATTCAGTCTGACCTCTTGCAAATAAAAGTATGTGATTAAAATTCTCCTTGTGCCAATCATATAAGGTGTTAATTAGGCAGAGAGAGATATTGCTACAGAAATACTGCGTCCCCTACAGAGCCTTGCATTATTCAGTATACATCTCAGAAAACTGCACTGGCATTCTCATTTGCAGCACATCATAAAATATACAGCTTGAGCAAGGCAAGGACTTTCCCTGTTGTTGTAGCTTTAAATCACCCACCTTAAAACGTGATGGTAACATAAATATATGCTCCAAGGCCACCAAAGAAAGGATGCAGGATTAATTTTGGCTTGTTTTTCTAGAATATAGGTGTGTGCATGTGCTAGAGAGGTATGAATGGGTGTTAGCAACCTCTCCTTTGATAGTGCTGTTCAATTAAAACATTACTGTGGGATTTATTCTGGGGGGCTGATGGTTCCTCAGCCCTTGATCATCACTGTGATGGTGGTTACACCAGAGTGCTGCGCCCCACCCTGAGGGGTTGTTCTGGAAAAGTTTGGGCAAAACCGGTGTGGTCATCTCTCAGAACCAAACTGAGCAAACTAAAACTTTTTTTCCCTTGCATTAAAAGTTTCATATGACATTTGCTGAGCATCTGTAGTTGTGTTTTAGAGAATAGACTTCTGTTTCCACTGGGACAAGACAATTAAATCTCTGGAAGGCTCAGCTCTGGGATGTAATGTAGTTTGGCAGTTAAAATCTTTGGAGACAACATTTTCCTTCACAGAATCCCCATTGCAGAGCTCTTTGGAGGTCCATGAAGTTTCAAGGTTGATGCTGTCTTGATTTACTCAAAATTTTATTCCATATTCAAATATTCAACACTGTATTCAGAATTTCCCCTGGTTCTATCAGCTGTAAAAGTGTGACAGCACTAATAGCAACCAAATGACAAAGGACTTCAGGTTTTTAAGCCTCTTGTGACTAAACCTTACTGACTGACAGCTTATGACAGCCCTTCAAATGCCAGCAGCCCACTTGTTTCCATCTATGCTTGTCTCCCCAAGCAGTGCTGCGTGGAAGAGACCGAGGACATGCCATCTACAGCAACACTCCCCCAGTGCTGCCATTACTATTCATGAGACACGTATCTGCAATAAAGCAACCGGCACTGATAACCCCATCGTGCATTCAGATCCTAAGGAATATTGTACAAACTTTCACATTCTGCTGAGGTCTACAAACATCAAGATGGGCAGAAGATGGGCACACCTTTTTGCCACTCTTCAGAGCTCTTGTAGTTTTATTGGCACCTCCACAGGAGCCAGAATATTAGCAGCGTGATCACACTTAAGTGTGTTCCTTGCCATCTAAAATACAGACCTATGGAGGGTGGTGAAACACTGGCACATGCTGCCCAGAGAAGTGGTAGAAGCTCCATCCTTGTAAACATTCCAGGTCAGATTGGATGGGGCTCTGAGCAACCTGATCTAGTTGAAGATGTCCCTGCTTACTGCAGGGGGGTGGGACTAGATGAGCTTTAAAGTTCCCTTCTAACTCAAACTAGATTCAAACCAGATTCTATGACATATGTGTTGGCTATTCAGCCTCTTTTTCTCCGTGGCTTTGCATTAAAGGGCAAAGCTGAAGCTCAGCGATGGTAACTTTCACATGTGCCCTCTGTGTCAGTCAATTGTTTGATGTCACCACATGTGAATTCATACATAAAATTGATTCATCACATATTTCATTATGAAAAAAACCTAGCATTTAAAAAACCTCATTAAAATATGCAGTGTGCATTAAATAACTCACAAGTTGAGTTATAAAGAATTACTCCCTGATCCATTCGTTTCCTTATTTGAGATTTCAGTAAATCAGCCCAATCGTTCTTGCTCATTCTATATATATATTGTTATATGTGATTCTGTTGCCTCAGCTTTTCTCAGTTCACTGCTAGAAAGCAGAAGAGTAGAGCTCTGTAGAAAAACCACCACACAAAATACATTTTCCAGACTGAAACAATGTATTTCCTAACTGCTGTCATATTCCTCCAACTCTCCATAAAATAAGCAGATAGTTAAAAACTGGAGGAGATTCCTCACCTGACAGCAATTTAAATATAGCTCGTGTTTCAGCACTAATAGGTTGGGTTTGTTTTTCTTTTGACTTGTTTTAGAATGGAAACTAACCTCAATGTCCTGCCAGCATTAACTAGGAAGAAAAGACCTAAAAATAATGAGAACCAATGTAACTGGAAATGGATACCATAAATTGCTCAATATATAGTAAACAATTATGGAATAGAAGATAAATGCAGCACTAACAGTTGTCCTAAAAAAGGACTACAGAAAAATAAAGTCACTCTCAGGTAGAGCTGAGACTTCAGCTTTTCTGTGAATAGCACTAAACTGAAATTTTCTTTTGTGTGTACATTCCTTTTTCTAAGTCTAATTTTCCCATGCTTTCTCACAAGTAAGTTTATGGGCAGGTGTCATCATGGAAATAGCTGATGTTCATAGAACCATAGAATTATAGTATCGATCACAGAATCATAGAATCACAGAATGGTAGAGGTTGGAAGGGACCTCTGGAGGTCATGGAATCCAAACCCCTGCCAGCGCAGGATCACCCAGGGCAAGCCAGATCCAGGTGGGTTTTGAAAGTCTCCAGAGAAGGAGACTCCCCAGCCTCTCTGGGCAGCCTGTTCCAGGCTCTGTCACTCTCACAGTGAAGAAGTTTTTCCTCATGTTGAGGTGGAACTTCCTGTGTTCCAGTTTGTGTCCATTAAGACAATATTGAGTAATACATTCAAATAATATTGTTATACTTGTCAGAGTGCAGAAAGAACCCTGAAGCTTCTTATATCACCTGTATCTCACATAAATGGTACTCTATTTTTTTCTGTTCTTTTCTATAGGATGTACACTTTGAGCTGTCCCTGTGTCCTGGACAAACTCAAACAATGAAAATTTATTTTGAGCCAAAACTAGAAATGCAGTTAACTGGTCAACATATGCTGTTGCAAAAATCAACTTGCCAAGCAGTTGGTAGAAACAATACATTGCGAGATAAATATTAAAGCCATCAGACCAACTTAACTCTAAATAATATAGGTATACTGTTTTATCAAACTGTTATAACAACTGTATAAACATTTTAAAAGTCATTAATGTGCCTTTCAACTTTTGAGAAAGTGTGAATAAACTTGCAGAGAATTAATGAAGAAAACCAGAAAATTCTAGTTGCTTATAATGAAGCATTTCTTAGGATATCTGCATGCAACTGCAGTAAATACAAGGGAAAACCCATTTTATGATACATGCACTATTTCAGGATATACAATAGCTATAAAAAACAGGAAATAAATTTTGGAGTTATCAAGGATAGTTCCCTAAAATGTTCTGTGGCCATGAAAAAGCAAGCAGAAAGTTTGGGAGAAAACTGAGTGCAAAGGAGAAAAAAAATGTCCCCTTAAACAGTCATGGTACACTCACACCTTCAACATTTTTGACAAAGTTCTTCTCATTCAGTCTTGCAAGTCTACAGAATAAGCACCTGTATGAGAGCTATCACCCCTATATCCTTCCATCAAACAAAGAAGGAAGCATTTCTAGGATGTGATGCTACTAAGGGCACACTTCAGGGTGTGAGGAACAGAAACGTCCATTTCTGTGTTCATTCTGACAAAGCTCACCTTGACCTATATGGAAAAGAGTCCTGAAGGTGCTTTGGTAAAAAGTATAATCAAACTTGGGGAAGTGCAGAGAGGAAATGAAAGCAGAACCAGAGAGCTTCTCCATGAAAAGAGAGATCACATTTACAAAGAAAAGACATGACAGGGGAGATAGGATAGTACTCTACAAAATGATGAAAAGGATGGAGCATGGAAAAAGAAAATACAGAGTAATTTCACACCACAGATGAGAAATAGGGGACTTACTGGAATTAGCAGGTGGTGGATTTAAGACAAAGTTCTTTGTCATCTGAGGAGCAATCCTAGAACAGATGACTCTGGTATGACCCAGTAAAACAGTGCTCGTGTTCTTATGTTTGTGCTCATCAAATTAATTGAATTATTCACTCAACTCTGGTCTGAATGTGCATACCTACATTAAGGGAGTCTTTTGATTCATTCACTTAAAATCAAATATGACAGATTCATAGATTTTAAAGTCATTATGATAATCTAATCTGACCCCAGACAAAACAAAGACTGTACAATTTTTGCTTTAGATCTATAGCTCCTGGCTGGACAAAAGACTATCGTTTAGCAGTGTAGCCAGGCTTGACTTAGAAGATACCACTAATCCCTTGTCTGCTTTGTCCAGTGGTTAATTGCACACACGGACTAATTACATTGAGGTTTTCTCCAATGATAATTTCTGATGTTCTGTCATTGGATCTTCTTCAACACTGACTGCAGTGTCTTTAACTATATTAAAGCAGCCTTACTCTTTTTAGGTTTTGGAAACTTACTTTTTTCTGCTTCTATCTGATGTTTCTCTCTCTCAAAAAAAAGTATATATACAACAGCTACTTTCACATTCTCTGGGAAGAGCTAACTAGAAGTTGAGTGCATATATGGTGATGCTCATTTCCAGTTTTCCAACTGGAAACATCTGCATCAATAATGATCTGGCCATTCCTGGACGGGATATGGACCAGTACTAAGTATTTGTATTTCAGTGTTGAATCAAATAGGATCTAAATAGAATATAGAGTTTCCAGTTACCACTCTCTTCTGAACATCATTCATTCAGTCAAGTACATCTCATGATTTTTATCTAACCACTGTTCAATCAAGATAACCCTGTTTTTCACATCAGAGAGTGAATTTCTACAATTCCGAAGGGTGTAAAGAGACATCGAACTGAATTTGTACAGCTTGGAAGCGGTCTCAGATAAATAAAACTTATATGACTGTTTAGAGCAATACTGTATCTTTAGCCAGTAAACACAGTTTCATCTGGAGCTGCAAGGGCACTTGTCATTGAAAAAACCATGAGGAACAGGTATTGAATTTGGAAATCTCAGGATTGTAATCAAGTCAATTAATCACAGAATTATTGAGGCTGGAAAAGACCACTAAGATCAACAAGTCTAGACTATGACCTATCACCAGCACATTGGCTAGACCATGGCACTAAGTGCCAGTCTTTCCTTAAACACCTCCAGGAACAGCAACTCTCTTGACCAGTCAAGTCTGAACAGGTACAGTGGACACAGGTTGTGGTGAGTGAGGACGAGCAGCACACACAGCCAGGTCAAAGCTGTTAAAAGCAGTTTATGGCAAACACACTGGGGTCTAAATCCCACTGCTCCAACCCCACTGCAATTCATGATGCTGAGTATACCTTGCTATGTCCCACCTGAGACCCTCCTTTCACCTACCCTATTAACTGTCATTTTTCACATTACCTATTCTTTTCCAGCTCTGTGCATGAAGCCTGCAAGAGGACATGACTCATGATGCTGCTTGTGCATTGCTGACAAGCCAGGAACAAAACTCACAACTGAAGCATCATATTTATTTGTGGATCGCCAGCTGCCTTCTCCCATTAGCAACAGCTAATTTCCAAGCTGTGCCCTTTGCACAGATAAGGCACGTCAGGGACCAACAGGACCCACTGATTTATTGTGGTTTGGCTGGATGGTGGGCAGCACAGATATTCTCTCACGGCCTCAAAGGAAGATTTATGATGTACAAAAGAGGCAGTGTCTTAAAAAAAAAAAAAAAAGCAAAAAAAAAGCCATCTGGTCCTAATTCCTGATACTGTCCAAAAAACCCAGACGTTGGACATGTGAAGTGCCAAGGCTCATGTGATTTCTGCTCTTCAGCTAATATGGGATAAGCTCCTCAAGGAGATGCTGTCCACGGCATTCCCATGAGAGACAGAAAGAATATGGTGTCACCAACAGTCAATGAAACAACCAAGCAAAGCTGGACAGCAGAAAGGACAGCCTCCAAAAATGCTCAGAAACCACGAGTGGAACCAGCTGGGCATAGAGAGGGCAGAAAGGATGATCCTGCCAATACCCTGTGCTTGATCAGTACATGTTGGCTACCAGACACTAAAACTAGGTGCCACAGCCTTTTTTATTTTTATTTTTATTTTGTTCTATACAATAGATGAATTTTTATTTTGTTCTATACAATAGATTAATTTACTGCCTTTTGAAAGAAAAAAACCACCCCCTCTGGAAGGAAAATATTTGTTAAAAGATATAGTAGGAGCATAGTACACAAAAGAGAGTTTCCAGAATGTCCTACATAAAACAAATGCCCTGGGGTTTATTTTAATAATTCTTTAATTATTGCCTGACTGGTGGCTGATTTAGTCCAGGCCATTGAGATGTTTCTAATGGAAAACATCAATTCATCATGGAGATTACTTCCAAGAATCTAATCATGCAGATGAAAACGGACACGTGCCCATGCTAATAATGAGGACTCCAACAAAAGAGGGGAGATTTTATGTGTCTATTATTTTTAAAGGTAGCTATTTGCTCCTACATCTTAACAAACCAGGCTGGCCGACTGCCAGGCATTCTGATTTTTACTGGGATTGTTCCATGGCCTTGGGAGAGATTTTAAATATCTACTTATAAATTATTGCTCTGAGGCTACCATCTATTCTAACACTTTACACAGTTGCCTTGACTCAGAAAACAGAAGTCTCCAGCTAATTCTTCATTAATCAACACAAGTAGCTCCAAATTTTCTTTTCAAGGCAGAAGAGCAAATCAGTGCCAACAAGCAAATCCTTTTAGCTCATATAGTTCTAGTTCTAGAAGCATAGCTATAGTTTGTAACTGCTCAATGTTTCAGGAGTTCATGTTACTAGCACTGTCTTTCTGTAATATCTTCTTAATAGGTGAGTTAGTTACAAACTGTAAAAGCTGATGTTTGAAAAAAGCAAGACACCAACTGATACAACAAACAATCAAAGCTGGAAAAATGGAGAAAAGCTTAACCAGATTGTCTCAGATGCAGTCATCTGAGCTACATCCAACACCAAAAGCCCAGTTACAAAACAGTTCAAAGTCTCTTCTCTACCTCATGGCAAACACCTGGGTCATCTTCTCGAAGTCAGAGTGGACAGCAGTGGTTCCAGGACAGGGCACAGTGATGCTCCTTGTCCATCCCACACGACAGCACCATAAAAATTGACCTCCTAGGAGTAGCATTCCAAAGGCAGCTCATAGGAAGCACCACCCCAAATTATTAGGCAACAAGTGAGGACATGGTCCTCATTTCCCTCAAGCACCTTGGCCTCCAAAGCATCCAACAGGACTATCCTGAATCCTCAAAGAAAACTTTCTGCCTTCTACTTTTTGCCATGCATGGTGCACAGTTCTTCCTCAAGCTCTACCTCCTGGGGACCATAAAGGATATAATTCCCCCATGCTTCACATTTCATACTTAAACTGCCCTATAAAATCCTATTCATGAGCAGGTCCCAAGCAACAGCAAGAACACAAGCTGTAAAACTGCACCAGCTTCAGATTACAGCCATCAAACTGCTCCTCCCAGCTCAGCCTTGCTGCTCTCAGGGAGGCCCATGGCAGGAGATCACCCCAAGAGTGTGCTTTCTGCCAGGTATGCTGGACACAGATGAGGTATAAGCTAGCATATGTGATAAGGGATCTTATCCCACTTCCGAAGACTAAAAGGGTTGTGCAGATGGGTGCAATGCTGAGCTGGTCTGAACTGCCACCATAATGGCCCAGTGCATCCCAAAGGGAATCCTCAGCTTTACCATTTAATTGCTGTCTACTTCATTTGGCCAGTTTAATAAGATCTGCTGAGATCCTGGGCATTCCTGCTGACAAAATGACATGACATCATAATTTCATGGATTCAACTGTGACTCAAAAAAATAAGTGTTTAATCTTCCTTTTGCATTTTACAGCAATACTAAGTGCCAATCCTGGCTCCTTAGCATCTGTTGTATGTTATAAACACAGTTATGTGAAACTTAAAATAAAAAGCTCTTCCTCCAACCCAAACCAAAACTAATCAGATCAAACCTGAACAGTAATCTAGCAAATATAACCTTCATTGTGCTCCTTAGGTATGTGATTCATAGATCAAGAACACCTGAGAGTTTAGAATACAGCAGACACTTGGGGTTTTTTGCCAAAATGGTAGTCAAAGCACACTGCAAAAACTTGTGAATAAAAATGAAATGTAGACTTTGGGTGAAGGACTCACAAGCCATGCACAGAGATCCCAAGTGTCCTGAGATTTGGCAACAGCATCTGACAAGGGCAAATACCAAGTGGGACAGACCCAGACATGCCAGTGGTGTTGCACTGGTTACAGTAGTGAATTTCACCCAAATGGAGTTAATTTGGGGCTTTACAAGGAAGCAAGCCCACAAGCAGTGCAACCAGCAACGGAGGACGTGGCAAGGTAGTGATGCAATTGGTGAAGAAGTGCAATTAGTTTGAAGTGACTCTTAGTCAGACAATATCTGTAGGAAACTTACCTATAGTAGCTACTCCAGTCACTGTCCAGTACAGAAAAGATCTGAGCATCATGAAGCTTGCCCAATGAACTTAGCTGAAGGATGCCACTTTTTTAGCTTTTAAAGAGGCTGTGCCTTGTGTGTGTGCATGTAACATGAGAGAGCCTTTGTAAGATCCCTGCTTTTGTCAAGCAGCTGCCTCCCAGAACCTTGGAACTTGCACACAGATGCACAAATATTAGGGAAAAATTATCTGGTTATCTGTACAAGAATGATTTTGAGAGAGAAAATAGAGGAAATGGTATTAAAACTTCGAGTCTTCAGTCCAAGCACTGCCAGGGAGTCACTGAGTGTCCCTAAGCCAACACATTCAAGCTATTAAACTGCTGTTCTGCTGGTCCGAAGGAAGAGACCAAAGAGAAGTGCTAAGAGGGTAAATATCCACAGCTATATGGTCTGACCTCTCTGATGATTAGGCAACCTTTGGTTGCCTGCATACCAAGCAAGGTTTCACTAACAGAAGACATGGCAAAGAAATTTATATTACTGCAGTAATTCCATCTGATATGCACAATATGAGTGCTACCATGTAACTCCATAATTCTCCCCAGCAGCCTTGTGCCAGTGAGCAGGGAGGTGTGAGATATGCAGGATCATTGCACTCCCCTAAGAACATAGGATAAAGGCCAAGGCATGAACTTCAACTCAGGGGAGCTGCATTTAACCTTTGCTCTGCCACCAATTTTCTCTGCAAACTTAGGCAAATCAGTGAAGAATGAATCTAAAAAGGAACCTGGGTCTCTTGAGGGGGAATTAGGCATCTATGATCAAGCACATGGTTTGGATAACCCAGGTACTGCTGCTGCCAACAGGTCAAGGCTCGCCATGCAGCCAACTGTGAGCAGCAAAGCTCCCAGGATATGGAGCACAAACTCCACTCCCTGCTCCAGCTGGAAGAGAGGACGGGGGGATTCAATTCAATAGCTCCAACTCTTGGAAAGTGCCCTAAACCACAGGGTGTTTTCCATACTTCCTTCTGAAAATGTTCCACCTATCAGAAAATAACTCAAGACTCCCTCAGCACTGTTAACACTCATTCAGTGCTGGAACTGCCTTATTGATGCTAAAGTCACAGAACAGTAACAGGGTCTATTAAAATGAATGTCAGTTGTACCCTTAACCATTGCAGGGAGCCACATTCATCCCTTTAACAAATATGATCATCCTGTCATGCTTTTAGTAAATGGTAAGCTTAGCCCATGTCTTCCATCTGAAAAATCACGAGGCCAAGTTTGATGTTGCAGAAAGAGCGCGTCCACCTCTCCGGCAGGCAAACCAGATATATTTATGCAGTGCAAGAAGCCATGCACTTCAGCTGTTTGTTACAGATCAATATGGAAAACAGATTTCATGATGATGATTTATAAAGTGCTTCTAGACAACCCTTAAATAATGAGTTATAACCAGGTACAAACATCCAAAGCCACTGCTGAAAATGCTCTCCTGCTCTTGCTGTGTTATTTATGCTTCTCTGGCTGCAAGAACTCAAGTCCCTGGTCCAGTTCCTCAGCCCAGTGCCAGGATTGACCCATCTCAGTGCCACAGATGTCTGTTTTCTATTTGGCTGTGGTATTCCCTGTGCAATATTAAAATGTCATCAATTCAGTTTAACAGGCCAAGTAAAGCCCTTAGTCAACCATTTAACAGCTAAGTAAAACATATGGCAAATGCATATCAGTCCAGGGACTGCATTAAAAGTTTAAGGGTTCAATTAAGAGGAATCTTGCTGGTGTGTTCTCAGGAGGTTAGGAAAACAGAAATGCCAAATGTTTCCCTCCCGTGTTGCTGTTAAGCACCAGGCTGAAACCCCCTTGTTAAAGTGCTATTCCAGTATGTTAAAAGCACCTCTGTATAACATTAATTTAACATAAACAATTTATTGGGAAAATAAAGTCAATATTTTTATGATTTGGGGTTTTTTTTTGAATAATTGTCATTGTGCTACAATGTCCTACACCTTAAGTGCTCATGTTCACTGTTGCTACCTGAAAGCTGAGGCTGGAAGTGACCAACCCTCCTGCAAGACAATGCCTGATATCTCAGCACTCTGAGGCTGAAAGCTTATACACACAACCAGTGGAACTTGACTTTCAGAGCTGACCCAAGCCCCGTTTGCAGATGTGAACCCAAGCTGTATGATTACATTTTTTTCCATGGTTCAGCTTCCTTAAGGACATGGTCACCCAGCAGAAAGAGCAGGTCAATTAGGTAACACATCCTGCACACAGCAGCGCCTGTGAATTCAATCAGGTATTGACAACATAATGGACTGACAATATTGTTGTAGGATAATAAACATATCCCCAAACACTTCGGCTTGCAAGAACAGATGTCCCAAGCTCCCCAGGGTCTAGCACAAGAGACTCCAGGTGTCCATCTCACAATCTTGGTGTGCACATTCCATACAGACAATGCAGACACCACCACAAACCTGGGCCAGCAATGTGGAAGGGGCAACGGAATTGAAGCTGCAATTGGGTTGTCCCTGAAGTGTAGGACCACCCTGGACCCCACAGCTTTCTGCAGCATCCCACTTGGTCACCCTAACTCCAGAACCCCCAGCAGCACAGGCAAGAGATGATGTTGAAATGTAATATATAGAGAGAGTGCAAAAACCCAGCAGCTTCTTGGTGGAACAGTTAGATCACAAGACTGCGCTTGCTCTAGGGACAGACGGCACAACAATAGTCACGATTTTTGCTGCCGTCGTTATTTATAGGCACAAAAATATAGATCATTTAGAAACTCACAGTGAGCTGCCAAACTAGACACAGCAGCTGAACCCAACGCCTAACAAGTCAGACACAGTTTAGGATATTCCCTCCTGCAGCAGCAGATGCAGACCCTGCAGGGCAGCAGATCTGGTGTGGGAGGATGCAGTTCTGCTGGCACCTGGTCCACACAGGCACACGAGACACCAACCAAGGCAAGATGGCAAATTTCAACATTCGTACTGAAAAGAGCAGTGAGATGCTGAGATCTGAATCACTGCAGCTAATGGGCATTTAATCCCCTGACTACAAACGGGCTTTGAATTTGGCCCTAAGGTCCTCGAGGAACAGATGGGACATGGGATAAAGATGTGATTGCACACAGACTCTGTGAAGGACCCCAGCTGTAGGGAAGAATGCTACCACCTAGAAAAAATACAAGTGAGTTCAGCAGATCCAAATACAATGAGTTGGGTATTACAGACTTCCCAGGCATCCTCTCTGCCATGCTGCTTTTCCCTCTCACTCCGATGAAGGCTTCCACCTTCTGGCCTCCCCTGGTTTAGGGTACTGATGATGCTTAGAGCTTTTCTCCTAACCCTACTTCTGTACAGTGCTCCACCTCTGCTCATAGCTCACAGATTTGGGAGGTCCCACCTTGTCCCCCTGCCCTCATGACCCCACCTGGGAAATATCCATCCCACCTCCATTGCACTGAGGGGGTTCAGACCACAAACTGCCACTGATTTCGTAAGGGACACAACACTGAAACTGAGAATTCAGAAGAATTCATTTACATTTTGTTATTTTCTGTAATTTGATACAACTAAACCCAATACTAAAACTATTTTTAAACAAAAGCCATACTGAGAATAGATCACGGGGCACAGTGCAAAAGCAACCAGTGATTCAGGCATTAATGCTTTTGATTAAACAAATAAAACACTCCGACGAATGCCTCAGAGACTACAAATTATTCTCAGAACTATGTAAAACTACTTTCCGTTTCAGCTTTGGGGCATTGTTTAAAATTTACTCTAACGCAGTTTTCAAGGAAAGTCAATTTATTTCATCCAAGTGGAGATTTAAGACATCAGAGAGCCATCTGGTGGTTTGATTGCCTTCTAATTAAAATTCGTCTCTTGGGCTCTCGACTTCCTCTGATGCTGAGCTAAATTGGCTGGCCCAGAGCATAAATGCAGAGAAATAAAGCATTTTAACATGTGTGAAAGCACAATTTAAGTATACAGAATTTCAGACAAGGTTCTGTCATTGTTTTGTAAATGTGAGCTGTCCACAAAGCATGAGTGATAGATTTGCTCTCTGATTTCTTGTATCTTTTTTACAAGTTTAGAAGTGGAATAAAGTTTCACAAAAATCATCCCGTGAAGGAAAAAAGTATCAAGTTTATGTTGCATTTCTATAGAATTGATGTGGGGTTTTTTCCTTAGAAAGCTTCACCGTTTTCCATGATGACTTAATATATTTTCAACTACAAATATATCCGTGGCTTTGGAAATACAGAAAACAAAAAGAAAAAAAGAAAGGAAAAAAGCACATACTGAAACTAAGCATTACTGCTGGCTCAGGCATTCCCCTGGCATCTTTTCCAGGAGGGAATCAAACCTCCATCACCAGTTTCTGGAAGGCTACTCTGTAGCAAAGCCACTATGGAAAGGGTGGAGGTCACAGCCTGGCACCACTTCCTAGGGCACAGGTCTGAAACGAGCAGAAGCTGCAGCTCCACGTACTGTTGGATCTAACCACGTCAGTGTGTGTTAAGTGTGCCGAGTCTGGATGCCAAACCGAGCTCCTCCAGGGCTCGGCAGAGGCAAGACTAGATAATTTGGCTAATTAAGTTAGTACTGAGTTGCTCATTACTGTTCAGAGACTGGAGGGAGTAACAACAGGCAACTTAGGAACCTCTTCCCACCCTCAGGGATGGCAGCAGCTGATTTAAAGTCTTCATTATGACAGCTTTGGATGTCAACATTTATATTCCAGCTAAGTGTAATTTTGGATGCCCAAGTGCCTCTTGGCATTTGGCCCTTATCTCTCCATCCTTGCATGGACGTGCCCATCCCTGCCAAGACATACCTCTACAAGTTTTAGTCCCAGATCTGAACCTCCTAAATAGAAGTTCAGGTGAGGCCAGATTGGATGTGTAATTCCATTCCCATGAAAAATCTACTCTCACGATAAATCCCAACCTGGAACAGGGTCACCACTGTTGGTACTGGGTTTATCTGACAAACAAATTCACGTGCTTGGGTTTATCTACCATACCAAGAAAAGTCAAGTTTGCAGAGCTTCATTGTATGGTTCTCATTGGTAATTGTGCAAACCTCCCCTTGGACTATGGAGAAGTGCAAACTAAGAGTATGGAAAGCTGGTGACAAGGCAGTATGTCCTCTCTGGGAGGACAGAGTAGGTGTCACTCCCAGAAGAGGTGACAGGACTTACACCTGAGCCTTGGCAAAGTGATGTTGTGCTGCCCTCCAGAAGGCAGTAAAGCCTGAGCCCTAGGATGTCAGGGCTTTCCAAGACCTTGAACATCATCATTAATCTGCCTGGGTTTCCCTGATAAAGCTCAAACTCGTAGGACCCTGAATTCAGCCTGAACTGTTAACATCATTTTCAATAAAGAGTGCAGAGGAGAAAAGTTACTCAGAAACAAAAAAGTAATTTCTAAAGCTTTGTAGCAAGGGAAGGACAGATACTGTGTTTGTTTTATATTTTTGGCAGAGGTATTGTATGATTCATTGCTAAGACATTCATCCTTCACTGGTCAGTTGGTGTTCCTCCTCCTGCTCATTAGCCACTTTTTAGACTTACTTCCAGTACTTTCATCATTTGTATTTCTCCATGATCCCCACAGGAGGAGCCTCAGTACCACTCTAGCAGGCAGAATTTGAGATCACCAAAGAGCTTTTGCAGTTTCATCCTATATACACAGCTGTCCTTTCAGTTATTAGCCAGGAATTTTTATTTTAATTATTTTTTAAATTGCTCTGAAAGAGCATATTGATCAGTCTGGACAGTTTCTAGGGATATTTTCCATGGACTCTGATCTCTTTAGTCAGAGGGCCTTGGTATATGCAGAGCTACAATTTGAGAATGTCATTCTCAGCTCCCCGGGTAGGGGATTATTTATCAGGGCAAAGTTACATCAGAAAGAGTTTGCAGGCTCATGAGGTGAAGTATACCTTTAACAATTTCTCTGCCAGCAAACCACAGGAGATTTCTGAAGTGTTGGAGAGTAGCTGGTTAAGACAGCTTCATCCTGGAAACAGGCAAAACTAGGCTTTCAAAACTGTGTGTTTATTTCTGACACCATCACAGACTCCTTCTGTGCCCTAAAGCAGGTTTTTCCCCTCCAAATGCTTTCATGTCACCTTCTGCTGTTTGTCTCATTTATGAGCTCCAGGGCTTGTAAGATCTCCAAGGCTAGAGCAATGTATCTGTGCCATTGCTAACCTCCCAGCACAGCGCATAGCAGCATCCCCCACAGCCAGGCTGGGAGCACAGCCAGATCCTTCCCCATCCACACTCTCAGGTTTTCCAACCAGCAGAGGATGCGATGCATTACCCTGCAAGCCTGAATCCACCTGGGGCTCCTAGGTGGGCCCAGGATGCAGGGAGAGGCTCCAGGACTCCCACCTTAGATGTGTCCCTTGCGGTACGAAAAATCTCAGTGGGCCTGTGGTCTCTGTTCTGGCACAGAAAAATAGTTAAATTATATTTAAAAGAGTTAAACTCTTATTTTAGAACAGTTAAAACCTGCCACTAAAATTTTGCTGGCAGTAGCAACAGTTGCTGGAGGAACTGCTCAGTGCTTTAAGGCTGGTTAATTAGAAATCTATAGATTGACATAACATGAAAAATAACAGATCTTTTATTTTTCAGGTGTTTAATTATTAATAAATTAATGAGATGGAAACTGAAGTGCAAGGAAAAATGGTTCTCAGTCTGAAGGAAGTTAACATAAATCTAAAATGCATTCTCTTCCAGATTATTAACTTTGAGATTGATGTAATAACCTCGAGAGGTTTTTTTTAGATTGTTTCTTCTCTTAAGTTTATATTCAGATTTGCATAAAATTAGTTTCTATATTCAGACTAGATCTTAAAAGCTTTTTTTTTTTTTTACAGAGTGAATTTTCCTATTTGGGAAAACAGAACAAAGCATTTATAAAATGTGGTAAAACCTGAAGATAAATGTTACTTAGAAAATTCTTACTCTTCAGAGAAGAATCAACGTGAGCCCAGTTTTCCCATCACTAAAAATACAAAATGTACTCTGCAAGATTTCAGGAGGAATTTTATTATATGACCCATTACTGATCATGTGTGACTCTACCCAATGCCTTTGCAATAGTGGACAGTTTCTGTTCTAATTTTCTTGTCATTAGAAGCAATTTCAAATTGCAGAAACCAGAAGTGGGAAGAAAAACTCTCGCATCATTCTGTCCATCAAATTTGTGATTGTTTCCTCTGAAGTTGCAGGATTGCTCCCCACTTCTCTGTCCTGTTCAGCTTTGAGTGACAGATCTGTTCACACTTCATTCAGAGGATAACTTCAGCTATCAGGAAAATGTGTCCTCACAACTCATCATAAAAATTTCCTTTTATTTCATTATTTTCTTACTTTCACACCATTCCTACCCTCTCTTAGGTTGATGTTTCAAACCCAGTACCACCATGGAAACCTCAGCTTTGATGTTGTTTGGGTGGGTGGCTGTTTTCTAAGGTCTTACACCCTTTCCAAATCTTCCTGCTCTTCCTCTGTAAGCTACTGCTAGAATCACCATGGTTGCTATAAGATAAACCCCATCAGGATCTCCTTCTCCTCCTTCTGAGGGTGTATGGAAACCCCGTCACTAGTACCAAAATCACAAACACCTCTCTTCTTGCCACCGGGAAACGCCGAGCTGTTTATAGAGTATGTTACTCTCTTTTAAAATTCAAAGGAATATGTTAAATTACCATAACTTAATGTCACAGGAGAGATGAGCTCCAAAGTTTTCTTCAGAATTTCTTGCTGAACAGAAGTTTCTACAGAAGGTATTTGCTTTTTCCTGAAAAAATGGATACATCCTTCTCCCCACCTCAGCAAGAGCCTGAATCACAGCTCACCGAGCATATGGAAAAACTCACAGTGACTTCAACAGCTTTGAGCAACGTCCCACATGCACACGTAAGCTATTAACCTAACTGTCCTCCCAGAGAACAGTTTACCCTAAACTGGGGGCTTGCTGATGTTTCATCTCCAGAGAGAGAGGGTTTACAGAGCAGTACTTGCTGTTGCAGGTTAACAGAGCTGCAGAAACTCATCTCCTGGCTTTTTTAACACCTGCAGTCAGAGAGAGTAATCAGAAAAGGTCTGTCACTGTTTTCCAACAGCAGCCAATTTCTCTCCTCTAGCACTCTGCATCCACCAGATACTCAGCATAACATCTCCCTTATTAATCACTGCTTGGTCAAACTAACCTCTTGAGCTCTTTTAAACTCTTCCCAGGGATTTCTGCCAGCCTCTTAAATCATTTCTGTACTTCTTGACACAGATAGTCTCAATATCCTAATGCTTTTTCAAACATCGTGGGTGATGCATGAAACTCTACATTCCCCTGTCAAGCCCTCAAAATAACCACTCTAAAGTTAGAAAAGGAAACACCTCTCTGTTTCAGCCACTGGGAAACACTGAGCTGTTTATGGGGCACGTGCTACTGCGCTCAAAGCTCACAACAATATCTATTTGCCTCTGTTGAAGGCACTTGTAGGCTCTCTCTTTATCGGGCAGATATTGTCACAAAACTCATAGGGATCCACTTACATTCAAGAACTCTACTCCTCCATCAGATACATCTCAGATTAGCCAATGTTTCAAAAACTATTAGGGAAGATGCAAGGAATGAACAGAAAGACACCATGCTTCTCTCTGGCAAATCAACTTCAAAAGGATGCTGTAAGTACCATATGCAAATAGCCTCCTTTGTGTGTGACAATTTAGTTTAGACCTTAATTGCTTAACTGAATTACTTTCAAATGGCATAGTAAAATAGATTGCAGAAGATGAAGTGTACAAGTATAAATACCTTTTTAAAGATCTTGAATTTTTAGACAGTGAATCAAAGAGAAGCAGAAGGATACACTGTTATTTTTAATCACTTTCCTACTACTGAAATCATAAGAAACAATGAAATACATCATAAGAGACATCTTGAGATATTTTGGCATGCCACTAAACTGAAATTCAATGGCTCTACATGCTATCTTAGATAATTTAACTTTGAAGTCTTTGCTAATTCTTCTCTGGATTATTGCCGAGCATAAGCTCAATTTCAAAGCTCACCCTGTTTGGCTTCGCACATCTGAACTGAGAACGACATAAACCATTTTAAGTAGCTCCTGAAGAACTTTTAAAAAGGATTATGGATGTGAACAGTGTTTGTGTGTACCGGGATGGCCATGTAAGTGCCGATGAGTCTACAATGTAAGGACCAAAAGGCAGCAAGAAGGGAGACTCGCTGGATGCTCTGGTGGAGATTGCACCATCTTGCTCTCTTGCTCTCAGCCTCTTGAATGCAGTGGCCTGGTCCACGCTGAAGGCTGAGTGTCCCAATGGCCAACCATGCTGAAAAATTCACAGTTCCTGGGGGTATGATACAGCACACCAACACCTGCCCACCACAGCCTTCCAGCAGAGTCTTCCTCACCCTTGTCCTCTCTGTAATACCAGCCACAGCCCCTCAGGTTTGCAGTCTTTAAACTGGGGGTCCTGTTGGTTCTCTCTTCCTCACAAACCTGTTTTTGAGTGTGGACTTTTCCCAGAGAACACACGCGTGTCTCGCCTTTCCCGCCAGCTCTGACTCAGCCAGCGTAGGACTGCAAGCAGCAATGACAGGCAGATCCGTGACAGTTTCCTCCCAACATACTCCCTCCTCCCCTCCCTCATCACCGAGCAGCTCTTCACACTGCCGGGGAAGCACAGGATGCTGCTTTAGAGCTGACTCCTACCCACCAGCTGCTACACTTAACTTGGTATCAGCAACGGCCTCTCCACCCTGGTAGGGTAGCAACCAGACCAGCCTCCAGGACCAGAGACACCAACACCAGCCTTAAGACCCCTGTCCCAAAACTGACTGAGAGGGGAGACATGTTGGTCATCTCAAGGAGATTTTGAATTTGCTTGAGGATCTGATCATGCAGATCCATCTCAGGATTTGGGGGTCTCCTTTTGCAGGGAGTGAGATGTAGGACATGTCTACAAATGCCAACTAAATGATGGACAGGAAATGAGCTTAAGCACCAAATGCCTGAGATCCATGGATCCTCTCCTAGCTCACACCCTGGCTCTATTTTGGATCATTGCAATGAGATATCTCTCCAAAACCTCCCAGCTTCCCACACTGGCCACCAGGTCATTCAGTTCACATCCTCAGTGTGATGCTATAAAAGTGCTGTTGTGGTGACCTGTAACATGGTCCTTCATGTCCTATGAGACACTCTGAACTGAGAAAAGCCAAGAAGCATGTTGATCATGTGTGAGGACCATCATGGCACCATCTGGGGCCTTTAGGAGACCAAGAGCCAAATGCTCTGTGGTGTGGATGTGCCCGAGATACAGAGCAGATTGGTCATAAGCAGGGTTTACCATCCCATGCAATGCTGAATTTTTTTTTCAATTATTACAGCTCTATCCAGAGACAAACACTAATCTTTCACCTATGGGACTGATCCTATCAAAGTTAGCAGAAAAATTCTACCTGAATTCAGCAACAGCATGTTGTGCCCCTAGAAATGAGCAGAGACACATGTCCTCTGCCCTCTGCTGGGTTGAGAAAGCCCAGGCAGTGTCAGGGCAATACCTACTACTCAGCTGGGCACAGAAAGCAGATTGGTGCTGTTTGCCCCCATCCTCATCCCACTAGCCCTGTCTGTTTGCTGTCTTGCTTCCAGTCCCTCCACAAAGTCCTTGAAGATTGCTTTGAGGCATTTGGTTTGTGAAATAAAAGGAGGAGGGTGTTCCTTACTGAATGTGAAATGAGATTATCTAATGGTCCCAGATGGTTTGATGGTTGTTAATTTTCATCAGTCCATCGCTTAATGCAGTTTCAATAGGAGATACAGGTCTTTGCTCCATGAAGATCAGCCCAGATCAGGGCAGAAATCACTGCGTCATTAGCATTGCAAGATACAGCTCTAACCCCACCTCAACCTGGTGATAAGCACTGGATCATCATAGCCACAGAACAGCCACGCAGAACAACCATTCCCTAGTTTTTGAGGGCAAAATCTGCCATTGCACAGACACATACATGGTGCTTCCTCTGCAACGCACAGTGTTTGCAGTCACTTGTGCTGAGTGTTTCAGAGATGATCTTCTTAGATGTACTACAGCCTTTAGACCTTTAAACAATTAGTATCAGACTGAAGTTTCCTACCTAGGGCTTTCAACCAAACTATCCAACCACGTCTTTCATCAAATGCGTGTAACTCAACTGAGAAGGAGCATATTTCAGGGGAAATAAAACAAGAGCAGCTCAAAACAGGCAAAGCTGGAAATCACAGTCCTCCAGATTTTTGGGCATAATTGTTAGGTCTGGTGAGTCTGTAGTCTCTGTCCTGTATGTACCCTACAACTCCACCAATGCGTGGCACCACTAATGTGTGGTACCACTTCTCAACATCAGCACAATTTATTTTTGTCCTATGACATGATTATAAACAACTTTCCTGCAAAAAAACCCAAACTATCCAAGGCATTATGAATCTTGATAATCTATGGTTAACAAGACTGGAGGAGTAGGTCTTTTTTTCCTGGGCAGATATATTTTTACATGTTGCTTTGACTTAATAATGTGCCCGGTAGAAACAAGTCTATTAACTGTGCCTCAGATTTGTAAAGAACTCACTGAAATGATAAGTGAAATGTTTAGAAAGCTGATGAAAAAGACAAAGCCATAAGAATCTCAGTTAATTAGCATTCGCTAAGCAATTGCAGGAATAACTGAATTAGCCTATTTTCTTGCCGTAGGTAAAGATTAAAAAGTGTTCAAGTTATGGCAGTTTTTAAGTTGCTAAGGATTATGAGAACAATGCACACTATTTTCAGCTCACCAAGGAGAGTGAATCAAACGCAAGAGCCCAGTCTTTCAAAAACAGTCCTTTGGATGATTCATCTGCAGAAGCCTGGCTGGAACGCCCTGCATGGACTGACACCGTCTCATTGCCTCTCTCTGGGAGCCAAGGCAAAGTCCCCACCACACACTCCTACACATAATTAAGACACTGGGCTTAAAAGAGAAATTTTATATATATCACGTATGTCAGAGGAACTCCAAGAACAGGCAGATCCCACAGCCCAGCCAGGGTGCAAAGGCTTCACTCCGATAAGGGAAATAACTGGTGAAGGAACTTTGGACAAGTCTCACTATTTCAAATCTAGTTCTTTGTGTCTAAAAGAGGATGTTTCTATTCCAGATTCATTATCCACGATTTACATATATACACAGGCAAGGAAGAAGAGGCAGTGGGGTTGCCCTCTGTGAAAAATAATAATAAAAAAAAGACAATATAGAAGGAGTGCTAGCCCAGAGCTATCTTTGAAAAACAGTGTTTAACAGGCCAAGCCAGCAAAGGAAACCTCATGGCTGGTGTTTACTCTCCGATCAAGAGGAGGATGTTTATGAAGCATCCTTACTTCAGCTCCAGGAGGCACCACAGTTACAGGCTCTGATCCTACTGGGGGACTTCATTCACCCCGACATCTGCTGCAGAAGCAGCCAGAAAGCTGTAAGCACTCCAGGAGATCCTTAGAGTGCGTTGAGCATATTTTTTTTAATTCAGGTGATAGACAGTTCAACCAGAGGAGAAGTGTTACGTGATCTGTTGTCACCAACACAAATGGACTTGGGAATACTCATGGAACAAAAGCCGAACATGAGGCAGCAAAGTGTGTTCACAGCCCAGAAAGCCAACTGTATCCAGTGTTACATCACAAGAAGAGTGGTCAGAAGGTCAAGGGAGATGATTCTGTCCCTCTGTTCTGCTCTAGTGAGACTCCACTGGAGTACCATGTCCATCTCTGGAGTCGACAGCACAAGAAAGATGTAGACCTGTTGGAGCAGGAGGGCCATGAAGATGATCAAAGGTGTGGAACACCTCTCCTACAAGGACAGCCTGAGAGAATTGGGACTTTTCAGCTTAGAGAAAGATTTAGGGACAACCTATTGGGGTCTTTCAATATCTAATGAAGTCCTCTAAGAAAGATGGGGAGAGACATTTTACCAAAGTTTGTAGTGACAGGACAAGGGGCGGGGGTTTTAAACTGAAAGAGGACAGGTTTAGAATAGGCATAAGGAAGAAACTGTTTACAATGTGGGTGGTGAGGCACTGGGACAGGCTGCCCATCATCGTAACTGTTCATGGTCAGGCTGAAGGGGGCTTTGAGCAATCTGATCTAGTGCACGCTGTCCCTGCCCATGGCAAAGGGTGCTGGACTAAGATGATCTTTAAAAGGTCCCATCTCACCCAGTCTTCTATGATTTATCAGAAAATAAAGGTTCAGGATTTTCAAAATGAATTCTGAACATATCACCAGGAGTAAAACTTTACAAGCAATTGTATTTGCTTTCCACCTCTGTGTACTACCGAGTTTTACAGGGCAAAGGCTCCATAGGTTAACTGCACAAGACAGAGCTGCACTGGAATCTGGTGCTGTCTACTGAGTGAGAATTCAATATGAAAGAAAGTAGGATACCTTTTGGATTAGGAATTTCTCTTAAAAATAGAAATAATGCTGAATTCTCTAAAATGGGTCATTAGATGAGAAGCAACACATTGGAAAGAAAATATGTTTTCTGAAAGCAATGTTAATATTCACATTGTAAAGGGCACTTGCGTGTTCAGACTGAAAAAAAACCCTATTTTATGCATTCAAAGTCCAAATAGAATAAAATCAGTATGTATCTCCTTTGCCTTGCAAATAACTATTCAACAGGACCAAGACCTGAAGGCCATGAATATAATTTACTACCAAGAGGCTATAGATTAAGTAAACAGCAAGAAAGTAAATACTGCATTAAGAGCCACATGGTGTGGTGTATGCACGACTGGGGTTAGAGAAGAGAGTGTCTTGAATACAGAGTCAATTCTCCTGCTGTAGCATCACTTTTCCAGCTGCTAGTTCAGGTTCCTTTTCCATTACTACTTCTCCTTGTCCTGCACTTGGGAGAGAACTGATCATCATGCAGAGGTACCTGTGGATAAATAGGGGCTGACATCCCCAGGTGGGAATTAGGTTGCAGAATGTAATTCTGCCAACCACTTCTAAACCCCTCGTGTTCATGCCAGTGGTGAGGCTGTGGACAGGCTGAAGTTTGAATTGTGTCAGAAAGCTCTGAAAAAAGTGTGCCAGGAAGAAGCTCCTGCCACAGTGGTTTGTGCTGCAGGGTGATGGACAGTGGTACCAGTGCCAAACCAACAACGCTTAACGGATGAACTGATGTGTCCTGCTCTGAAATCTAGAAAGTCAAACCAGGAGAAATCTTTTAGCTCATATGCTTTTCTAGGGGTTTTTAATGACTTTTTGAGAAAAACCTTTGAAATCAAACTAAACTATCCTCTAAGCAATACTGTTGTATTTTAAACCACTTGGGTGTTTGCACAATATATTTTTCTGAGACAAATACATGCCAAAACTGATATTATTATTTCAAAAAATTGTAGAGTTTAACACATTTATCCTCACAGCATTCATATGTGGCAGAAAGGGCTGTTAATTTCCACACCTCAAAGGAGGAGCAGAGGCACTGACACTGTGCCTGGTCTGTCCCTGAATGGGAAAAGGGCACAGCCCCGCAATGACCCATGCTGTCAGGGCTGCTGGCACACTCCCCTGGGATGGTCCACCCTGAGCCAGCCATGCCCCTGGCCAGTGCCTGGACACAGCTCAGTGGGTAGCACCAATACAGACCTTTTTTACTTATTGGTATAGATGTAGTCAAAAAGGGCGTTCATATCCAGCCCACCTGGAGTGGAAACAAGATTCCCAGACAATATTCCCAGATGGGTTGGTGGGTTTAAATGCTTATATAACAACCCTAAGGCTCTCGTGTCCCCAAGAATCCTCCTCCAAAGGTCCTTTTGGATGTTTGTTATTGAGATCAATAAGTATCTCAAAGATAGCACTGATAACTATTTATCTTGTTATTACAATGTATCCTGGATATCCACCACTTTGAGCTCACACCTCCATGTAAACAAGAGAGAGATAGGGAAGAGACTCAGCATGCATTTCTTTCCGACCTGGAGGTCGGACCCGGGCACACCAGGGATTCACAAATCACCCACCCCAGATCCAGGCGCACTGTACTCTTGCTGCACAGGGGGAGCATGAGTAGCAGTCCCCAAAGTCGAGGGAGGTGATGGAGCCAGCCTGCTGTACCGTATGGCACGATGCTCTGTCATCCCCATATCTGCAATAACCATTTCCACCTACCTGCAGCATAAACAAATGGTTATTAACAATCAGGATACTGCTGTTCAGTTTTTACCCAGCCTGGGTTTAAACTGCTGTTTTACAGCTCTCCCTTACCAAGTTTTAACTCCTACCTCTTTTTTTCCCCCCTCCATTACTGTTACGATGCATTCAGCTGCACTCACATGTATGCACAGTAGGTGAAATCCTGGCTTTTTATTAGTGGATTTTAACTTTGGATGTCATACCTTTGCTGGTTTAGATTTCTACACATCTGTACCATTAAGATAAATAAATCTATGCAATGATGATGGCCATTACTGGTCGTGCTGTTACACTGAGACACTAGGCAGCCTGCATTATGATATACGTAGGTTTCTGAACAGCTTTCTGCACAAACATGGATAGGATGGAGGGATTGTGGAGTCTCCTCTACAGACTTTCAAAACTCGCCTGGATCTGTTCCTGTGTGGACTGCCCTGGGTCATCCTGCTTTGGCAGGGGGGTTGGACTCCATGACCTGCAGAGGACCCTTCCAGCCCCTACCATTCTATGATGCTAATATTCTATGCTAAAGCCACTGCACAGATACTGTACAGCATGGGGTGCCTAGGGAAACACTGGGGGGGGATCAAGGGATACCTGAATATATTTTTCAAAGCAGTCAATAGGTCCTAGCAAACAAGCCCATTCACTTTTACTCATTCCCAGATGGACCACACTGCTCCTCAGTGGACAATGTCAGAGGAAAGTTTCCAGTACTCTTATTTCTTTTAATAAGTTATTGCATGAAGAGTAGCATTGACTTGAGAAAAAAACAAACAAAGCTGATTAATCTTACCCAGAATTAATTAGGAAAGTATTCTCTTTCTGTGGGCAGGGAAATTACAAGACAAAATGATCCGAGACCGCAGCATAAATCAATGACAGAATACGATGAGCTCAAGATTTTCAGACCTGTGTGTTCTAACCACAAAAGCATTCTTGCAAGACTCTGGAGAACAGCACCCCCTGGTTTCTGTTACAAGCTAGAATATTTTCCTGTAGATAAAGAGATCCATCCCTTACCCACTCTGCACTGCTACATTTCTTAGCTTACAGAAGATCATTTTCTTTAGCAGAATACCCTCAGTCCTCCCAGCACATCAGAGACAGTCCAACGAGCACCTACCACTAAGGTACTGTGTCTGCTTCTACTTTTTCTACCATATGGCTCAGCTTCTGCTTTTCCCTCCTCCTCCTTCAAGCCATGAACTGTCTCTTCTGCCATTGTCCCTGCAGTGGCAGCAGGAGTCCCTGCTCTGGGGACTGCACCAGCAGCACACACAGAATGTACCAAAATTTAGAGCCAGCCCATCCTTCCTGACTCATTAATGGCTGACGGATGTTTGCACTCATCCTTCACGATGCTAGAGGCACACCATTATGTCATCTGCCTTGCCACAGGCTGTCACACACCAGGAAGAGCAACCAAGCAATAATATACCTGCTTCTACCCCCCACTGGCATCCAAAGGGTTGTAATGTACAGACTGGCTGTAGGTGACCTATAGCAGAATATGAGTTGAGTATCAAGTAGAGGCCCCTCTGGGATGTCTCTGGCATGCTATGCTGCTGCAGTTTTGGAGAGCAGTATATCCACCTGTGTGAGAAGGGAAACCTGGAGCAAAATTCCTTCCTGTACGGAAGAACACCTTGGATGATGACATGTGCAAATGGAGCAGGCAGAGAGTAGGACATGGTCAGGAAAGAGGCTCAGCCACAGGTGATAACCTGTGCTGGGTTAACATTTGGACTCCGTGACCTTAAAGGTCTTTTCCAATCTAAACAATGCTGTGCTTACAATTCTATTATATGCCCATCACCTGGTCACATTTAACTGCGTACTCTAAGGAAAAGGATATTCAGGCCAGAGAGCAGCTCTAGACCTTGAGATAAATGCACAGACAGTAGCTACAGCAGTCTCTTGTTTGGTTGGTTTTTTATTTTATTTTTCTCCTCCTTTGTTTTTTTTTCGCCTGTGCTGTTTTGCAAACAAGTTGCCTCTCTGCACTAAACATACACAGCCATAAATGCACTAGCTAATTTCTTGAGTTCATTCAGCTCAGGCAGAGATAGGATTAAAGGACAGACTATTCAACAGTACCTCTCTAGTTTGGTGGGAATTACTGCCAACATCTCTGCCTACTCCTGCCTGCAGGCAGCACTGCTCATTCCCACTCTGCTATAAAATACATGCCCATACACAGCAGATGAATGGTCTCTCCCCAAAACGTTTCTGTGAGCTCTTTCTAGGAGCTGCCGTGGCCACATCTCAACAGCAAGGAGAGGGGCCACATTTACAACGATGTTAAACTCCTGATGAAGGAGGGTACAAGATAAAAACACCTTTTGCCAGGAAATTTGCTTCTAAAAATATATTTCATCTGGTGTACAGTATGACCCAATCTTCACTGACAGAAATCTAACCTACCTTTCCCTCACCACCCTTCAAATTAGCCTCTATTTTCTCCTAAAGGAATAACCACTTTTTTGGAGCTGTAAGAGCATCAAGTCCAAATGTTGACCCAGCACTTCGAGATCACCACTAAATCATGTCCCTCGACACCACATCTACAGATCTTTTGAAGCCCTCCAGGGATGGTGACTGAACCAATACCCTGGGCAGCCTGTCCCAGAGCTCCACAACCCTTTCAGTAAAGAAATGTTTCCTAATATCCAACCTAAACTTCTGGCAGAACTTGACGTTGTTTCCTCTTTGTCCTGTTGCTTGTTACTTAGAGAAGAGGTCAGCACCCACCTTGCTACAACTTCCTTCCAGACAGTTGTAGAGAGTGAGAAGGTCTCCCTGCAGTCTCTGCCAGGCTAAATAACCCCAGTTCCCTCAGTCACTCCTCACAAGACTTGTGCCCTAGACCTTTCACTAGCTTCATTGTCCTTCTCTGGACATGCTCCGGCACCTCGATGTCCTTCTTGTAGTGAGGGGCCCAAACCCAAAACTGAACCCACTATTAGAGGTGCAGCCTCACCAGTGCTGAGTACAGGGGGCTGAAAACTGCTCTAGTCCTGCTGGCCACACTATTTCTGATCCAGGCCAGGATGTCTTTGGCCTTCTTGGCCACCTGGGCACAAGCTGACTCATATTCAGCCAGCTGTGGACCAACACTGTCAGGTCCCTTTCTGCCAGGCATCTTTCCAGCTACTCTTCCCCAAGCCTGTAGCATTGCCTGGGGCTGCTGTGACCCAAAAGAACGACCCAGCACTTGGCCTTGTTGAACCTCATCCCATTGCCCTTGGCCCATGGACATTTAAAGGCTCTGCTACATCTCAGCCAAGGATGTCAGTGCTCCTCAGAGTATCATCAATTAGGGGTGAAGAAAATAGGATTAGAGAGTGGATAAATGCTGCTAACCAACAGAATAATCATAGAGAATAAACAGCAAACTCCTCCAAACCATCTTCAGTACTTTAGCACAGAAAGCCAATTTTACATCTGATCCAAAATCACACAGCCCCAAATGGGAATTTTGTCTTGGAGAAGAAAGGAAAAGACGACATAAGTATCTGTATCTTGGAACACAGTTTTCCTCCAATTTAAGGGAAAAAGTGGCCTTAACATGCTAAAATACAACCATGTGGCATGAATCAGAATAAAATGAGCACATGTTCTATAAATATATCAAAGAAAGGCTTCACCAGAAACAGTATTTTCTTTTTCTACAAAATGCTTAAAAAAGTAAAAGTTTGGCCGGAGCAGACCTAACCACTGTTTCAGTAAAAGAAAAACCCAAACCTCTCCAGATTTATTTTCCACTGAATAATTTTCCAGGGAGAATGTTTAAAGCAGAAAACTATGTCAAGAACTTCTGCAAGCCTATGAAAACAGTTTCTGCAAGAAGTAACCACAGCACTACAAAAACTGATTTCAAACAACAACCTGTATTTCCATTAAAAAAATCTAGATTTTACATAATCTGGTTTAGACTGCTGTCCCTCAGCCCAGCCACAGAAAACTATATGAATCTCCCTGGCTTTAAAATTTTGTAGTACATAATTGTATTACATGACAAAATGTAAAGCAAGAGATTTTATCTTTCAGCATAACTATGAATGGGACAACAATGCTTCATCATCACCTTGCATAATGGGCTCTTCTAGAAGTTGTACACAGAGTCTCTTGATAATACTAAAAAAAAAAATATAAGTGCAAGTTAGTGCAACACTGACTCTAGAATGAGATGCGGACTCTTGACCAGAGTAACCTACCTGACTACTGCCTAGAACAGAGGTTGGAGCTAAGACAGGAGCACACTTGAGAAATTGAGCCTATTTTTTGCCATAAAATCCTTGCATGTCTTCTGCTACATGCTGACAGGTAACACTTGTGAGCCTACTACTGTTCCCTTCACCACAGTCAGCACAACTTTCCTCCCGAAGAGAACTCAAGAGGGAAAATCAACTTCTAATAATGGTTTCACCATGTAAAAGAACAGCCTTGTGAACACAGTGTTCATTGTGCATCTTGCTTCAATGCCATGTTATTTCACTTCAAAGCTTTCCAGGTTGTTATGAAAGTCCTTCTCTGTATTAAATGAGCGTAACCATTTAATCAGAATGCCTCCACATTGTGCCTGAGATCCTACTGTATCACAATGAATTCTCATACTGTGGCATATATGGATCTAACATTTATTATCTGCCTTGCTGCAAAGCCCCTTCCTCCTGAACTAAACGCCAGCTATTTAAGTGATTTCAGTGCACTGCAGCGTAAATTACCAGGTACTGAGAGATGCAGAACTAAATGTAAAAGACTTATTCGGTGACTACTCAAACATCAAGTAACCTACAATGAAACTGCTGGGCAGGGCATGAAAGGAAGGAGATGGTTATCCAAAGCCAACAAAATGGAGAAAATTGCTAGGGCTCTAAATAGCCACCTGCCTGCTGTTTGGAGAGAAAGGCTTCACTCCTACTCTCAGGGAAGCAGTGATATTATACAGGATTACTGGCAGATACGTATTGCTGCCCTGTGAATTGCCTGTACTATACCAAGCTATACGATACAGGCGCATAAGCCTCCGTGCCCAGCTGCAACAGGGAGTCCTGCCTGAGGAATTAGCGAGGGAACTGCTGCCGGGCTGAAGGAAGAAACTCAAGTTGATGCTGCCAGAATTTATAATTTATTGCTGTAAGAAAACAATCAAGGCACATACTCTCAACTAGATATGGTACCAGTCCTTGCTGGGGACTGGACATTACATCAAATAACCCTTAGAAAGTGCTTGTTTACTGTACTCACCAGTATAGGAAAATAATCAGATATGTGAGTCTGATTTATGAGACTTTCAAATCTTACCATAACTTTAAAGAGTAATACATTAGAACAAGGTTTATTTGGATTTTTTTTGCCAAATCTCTTGTTTTCCTTATTGACAACAGCAGCTTTGTATACCCAATAGGTATCTTAAAGAAAAGATCAATTTTCATCTGTTCGCATACATTTCTGCAAAAGCAAACAACATTATAATGCTGTCTGTTCACTGAAAATGTGGAAATGTTTTTCCATTATCTCTTTATTCCCAAGGCTACAGGGAAAAAAATAAATAATTCTCCATCAAATGTAGCATAGTGCTTTGATTAAAAAAAACAGCCCTCAGTGTTGCCTTGGTAATGAGTCCATACTGGGACACTTCAGACTACACCAACAATAACAAGTGCAAGCTTTAGGGCAAGGATGTTGACAATCATCTCTACCTGTTGAAGGTGACTGACTATAAGTGGTTTTGGAAATCATTATGAGAAAGTATTTTACAGTCCCCAAGATGAAGAAGATTCTCACCATTCCTGTGTTGCTGCAGGAAGGTTGGCCTGATGCCTGTGGACTCTAAAACTTCTGCTCCTAACCACCGCTGAAGCCCTTACACATAGAACAGCAGAAGGAAGTAACAGGGCTGCTGTTCAGTGCTGTTCACAGGAGAAGGTGCTGAGTTTTGAGGGGACATAGGGAGTAGGAGCTACCAAAAGTCCTGCCATAGCCAGGAAACAGAATAAAAGCCAAAGTACCAAGGGCATCTTCGACCATCCAATGAGTACAGTCACACTTTCAGAAGCATATACAAGCCACACAATTAAAGGTGTCTAAAAGTCATCTTAGTGATCACTCTGTGGTCTATTAATCAGTTACCAACAAATCTACCCATACCCTGATTTCTACCCCAACATTAATCCTTCCTAGTCTGCTTATAACCTTTAAGCCACTGGAAAAGGGGAGATCCTCCTTTGTATTGAACACTCACCAGCATAACCCAACTGATGTAATAAGCTTCTTTTCCCCAGAGAAAAAGATGTGAAATTGATACTGGATTAATAGCTACTACCCCGTTCTCAGGGGCATGATGCCAGGGGTTAGTTTATTATGTGGTCAGCAGCTTGCAAAGCTTTAGTGGGAAAGTAGTGAAGTACTGTGAGATTAACTCCTCCAGCCTTCTAACAGGGTGGCCTGTGTTGTTCAGTCAATATGCCTTCGAAGATTTTAATATGGCATGCCTTTTTTTTTTTTTTTAAGTTAACTTTATTTTGAGCTATACAGGTCAACCATGCTCTGACTGCAATAAGCTCTAGAAATGGGCTGGAACAGAAACTTGTACTGCACATGGCCAAATAATACAGGTCATTTCAAAATCTAACATCCCAGCTCTGCAGTTTGAGCCAACGTCTGCAATATCACCTCTGCAATATGTCCATGGGCCCAGGATTCATCTTCCTGAGTGTTTCTCCCATAATCATGGTCTGATGCTCTCGGTCATGTCACACATGCTCAACCCTGTTGCTGCTGTCCCACTTTGCCTTCCACATTCACCAGCTGGATCCATCCTTAAGAGAGCTGTGCCTTCTATAGCACCCTTCCCCCAGCTCAAAACACTCTTGTCCATAAAAGTATCAATAGCCTTTTTTTCTGCCACATGGTGTAGTTAGTGCCATTTCTTGTTCTACTGCAGACTCATGAAGGCTGCTTTGCCCAAATCACTGATGTTTCACTCCACAAGCTGTGAGGAAATGAAGTCTTTCCCAACCAGGGCCCCCAGGTCTCTGCTCGGCTGTGTGTCATGGGTAACCAAGCACCACGCAGCCGCTTGCTGCCCGCTCCCTGCTCTGGTGGGATGAGGAGGAGAATCGGGAGAAAAAGGTAAAACCCCATGGGCTGAGATAAGGACACTAATAGAACAACACAAGTGAGAGGAAACAACAGTAAGAACAATAATACTAATGAAATAATATATAGAATGAGCACTATACAACGTGGTGGCTTTCTGCCCCTAGAAACACTGCTCTCCCTGCTCCAGGCTGCAGCACGCTCAAATCATGTGCCTTCCCCTCCTTGGTTATCCCTCTCCTTTGTCCAAGACAAGCTGTCTATCAGCCTTCCTTGTGCTGTAGTTCTTAAGTAGTGTTTGCACAAAAAAAACCCCAAACTAAGTGAACAATATAACCATTAACTGATTAATATAAAATTAATATATATTTGGTTGATCAGAAGTTGGGAACAGGTCTTTCCCTCACCCCTGTATTAAATGTCCCAGCCAATAAACCCCATGAGATCCATTTACCACATATAACTACCACACCTCTTATTCCTGTGCAGCATGAGGAGGTGCAGGAAGCGTGGAGTCCAAGACTTTTGCAACAGACCCAGTGTATTTTCAGTGGGTGCCGGGCATTACTTTGGGATGGCCCATTTGAGACACCTCATCTAAGCCAGGAGTATTGGAAGTTAAGAGCCGAATCTAAGGGTGTGTAGCTGATCTCCCATCCGATACCACAAGATGAATTGAATCCCCTGGCCCATGGTCATCAGCTCCAGGGTTCTTCATTACTGATGGTGTTTCTCCTGTTACCATTACAGTAGTATTAATAATGATAATAAACACACCATGTGCAGAAGGTGGTGATGCTGGGGGGCTTCTCGTAGATGTTTGGACATAAGTATTTTTTCTGCTACAGAATACATCTTGCTTTTATCATTCTTATAAATCCCATTGTGAATGCAGAGATATTTCCTTCTTTTGCATAATGCTTTAGAGGCCCAAAACAAACAAGTATGGGAATAAATCTGACTTAAGGAATGCAGTGCAGCAGATCTATGTTTTGCTTTAATTAGCATCCTGATGTGATAGCAGCTTGGCGTGCGTACCGCTGTTTTGTAACACGGTGCGTCCTTGCTAGACTCCTGAAGGAACCTGGCAAACACGGCACTTCCCTCCATTGTCTGGTGTTTTTCTTGGAGGCTGAGTATTTTCATTGAAATGTCACTTGCCCACCCCATCCATGCTCAGCTGCTCTCAGAGTGCACTCAAGCATTGGGCTTTCAAAAAACAAAGGGAATTCAGCACTTAATCACGGCTTAGTGCTTTGCTTATTTCTTTGCAAAACATACAGGTGAAAGGCAAAATTATGAGCAGCTTAGTTCCAGTAATAATAAAAACTTTTAAAGGCTTTACCACAGGTAGGTACATGCTCGTTAAAGCTGCCTCCCAAGTCACTACAGGGTTTTATGGTGCTTGTGCGTGGCCAGGAAGAGATGATAAACAGCAGGGATGGGACACTGGGACTCTGAGCCTGTAAACTTCTGGGTAGGGCTCTCCTCGGTGCGTGACTTGCACCCAGCTGGAAGGATCCTCTGTCATCTTGGCTTTTCTGTGATGGAAATCATCTGAATAATTCAGCAGAGTTAAGATGCCAAGCTGGAAAAAACCCAAGGTCGGGGGTTTAGACTCAGTTTGGGCTGGGTTTTTTTGCAAAGGTAGGGAGAAACTTTTCAGGGTTGGCTGAATTGGGCTGCTTACCCTGAAAGCTTGTTCTCAGCAGAGACATCAAAGCCCAAGACTTCACACAGGGGAAACACTCTGGTTTCCTGGGAGAATTAGAAACACCAGCTGACAGCAACTGGGTAAAGTTGCCCTCCTACCAAGAGGATCAGACCCGCTTTGCATAAGAACAGCCCCCCCTAAAGTGGTGGAAAGCTATACCAGACTGGCAGTAGGGTTTTCACTTTATTTAACTAGATCCTGGTATTAATAGGAATTTATCTGAATTTAGCACTGTTCTTGACTGTGAAAAAAGGTGCAGAGAAACTCAGAGGTGGATGTTCAAGTTCGCTCATTACTTACCTAGCTACATGATTTACAGGGGATGCTTCTGTAACCTTTGCCCATTTGAACAGTCTCATTACCTTCAGGAGGTATTAGAGAAAGAAGACTTACAGAGTAGCAGGTTAAAACTGCAGCCTGGATAACTTAGTTATTAGGAAATGCTCTGTACCCATAAGGATGTTAAGCCATGGTTTTGATTCCCTGGGGAGTGTGTGACTGGGGATTTTTAACAACAGGTTAGAAAAACATCTGCGGAGGTTGATTGGCCAGTACAGGCAGCATATATTCTGCCCTGGGACAGGCAGATGGATTCAATAAGTTTTGGGGATCACTTTTAGATCTATTTTTAGCCTGTTTTCCAAAGGCAGTGAGGTAATGGTTCTCCATCCCAATTTGCCAGCCCTTAGTAACTTCTGACCCTTTGGGTGAAATTCAACCAACTTTGACAGAAGAGTAGAGATAGCAAAGATATTAAGCTCCTAGGTAGTCTAAGCAAATATGGATGAATAAAACAAACCAAGGAAATTAATGTCTTCATCAATTTTTAACATGGCCCCATATCCTTTTGGAGATGCAACAGCACCAGCTCCTGCAGCTCTGACTAGTGCAGGGTGCACATAAATCTGCGGGAAAACAAACTTCATTGCTTCACACTTCAATGCAAGGAAACAATACAGATGAAATCAGAGTTGAGCTCTGGGAATCTGCTCTGACCTGCCCAGGCAGCACACTCAGAAACAGCATTTGCAAACAGTTCTGTAACACTTAGAAGGGATGTGTTTATGTAGATCCATTTTTACACACGGTTTCCCAGCATGCAGAAAATGAATCATCAATACCCAAAGAAGTTGATTATGCCAATGAAGTATTCATACCTGACAATACTAACTAACCACAGCAGGTTATAGGGCTATTTCCCTATACTGACGAGGTGAAGTAAGGCAGACAGCCTTAGACCATACATTAGGGGAATTCTTGGCAAGTCGCACCAATAGCAACCAATAGTAACTGCTCACTAACAAAGTTTACTATCAACCCGAGACATAGTTCAATAAAACTTTTATTTCTGAAAGCACTTTATTTCCTCTGTCTTCTACAATATCCTCTGAGGAAATCTCACCCAGCATCCAGAAGCAATGAAACTTTGAGGGTATTTTAGTGTCTTTGATGCCTGTGCAGGTTGTAACAGTACTATAGAAGATCCAAGTTTGAAAAGGAGCAGGTGTTTTCTCGGTTTGAAAGCACATGATCCTAATGGAAATACGACAAAATCTAAACACTCAGTGGCACTTTTCTATGGTGCCTGCAAAATTTTAGCAGAATCATCATAGGAGCGGCAGTGATTATCCCACATCCATATTCTGCTTTGCAGCTGCACCAGTAACTCCACCTCACACCAAAGCTGAGGAATACTGCTTGGAGCAAAAGACAGCATGGACTTGTCCATGACCTTGCCAAACATAAGAGTCACTGGGTTGGAATATCCTGTATTTTTGGAAATTAAATTAAGAAAAAAATGGCCCAGCCATTTCTAAGGAACTGGTTAATGCTTTGAGATAGCACATGAAATCCAAGCTGGATTTCTGGTCTACTTTGCACAAAGAGAACTGTGACACTTCAAACAGTTTTATGACAGCTTGTATGCAATGTACACAAAAACAAGGTGGTGAAACCAAACCCAGAGATTCAATTTCCCCATGACCGTGCCAGGGAACACACAGGGCAAATTCACCAACAGCTACATAACCCTGGGAAGAGCTCTCAGAGGGACTGGCAGGAATTAAGTGTCAAGTAGACATGGACAGCCACCTCTTCATCTCCCTTCCTGCCAACTCCAGCACAGACACTGCCACCTGTGCTTGCCCATATCTTTGACAGAACAAACAAGGTACAACATTTATCTTTTAAGCTGTCCTGCTAACAAGCATGGCTTTTACTTGAAAGTAAATATACCAAAAGGCAAACAGAAACAGGGAAACTCAGTCTACCTTCAAAAGCCTTCTCCCACAGAGGTGCTGAAAGATGCTCCAGGGCTGTCATGTGGATTTTCCACAACATTGCAAGGAGTGCTCCAAAGGCTGGCGATGAAAATGCCATCCATGCAACAAAAAATATCCCTTGGAAAACATTAGTTAGTGCCCACTCAGAAAGCAACAAGCCAGGGAGAAGGGCAGAAGGATTTGAAATTGGTTGTGCCCATGATACTGATCTTTGAGTGGCCCTAATTTTACCCCCATTTTTTTTTTAATCTAAGTACTTCTTCCTGAAAGCTGCTTCATCAGAACCCCTTCTACTTCATATCAAACCCATTTTAAAGATAAGCAACTGTTGATCTCTTTAGGAGAAATACACATAAATGAGAAGCTAAAAAACCCACGAGGAATCTAATAATAAATAGGACAGAGATGTAAACAAATAGATACCTCATGCTGTTCAGTGGTTCACAGCTATTGTATCAACAAGTTGGTGTTCCCTTGGAAACAAGAGATTATCTGTGCATGCCTTCTACCAGACAGAAAATGGGAAAGGAGGCATGCAGAACTGATTCCGAGTTTTCTGGACTCTGTAAAGTTGCCACCCAGCAGTTGATGATAATTGATCCTAATCCCAACTATTGATGAAAATTCAGAGGCAGTGCAGAGGTTGCACCATCTTTAATGCAATGTGCACAGTGATGAGGTTGAGTAGAATCACAGAATCACTGAATCATCAAATGCCTTGGGTTGGAAGGGACCTTTAAAGGTCACCTAGTCCAACCCCGCAATAAGCAGGGACATCTTAAACCAGATGAGATTGCTCAGAGCCCTGTCCAACCTGACCTTGAATGTTCCCAAGGATGGGGCTTCTACCACTTCTCTGGGCAACCCATTCCCATGTTTCACCACCCACATTGTAAAAAACTTCTTCCTTAGATCTAGTCTAAATTTATCCTCTTTTAGTTTAAAACCATTACCCCTTGTCCTGTCACCATCTGGCCATCCTGTCCTCTCCACCTTGGGATAACACAACCCTTTTCCAAGAAAGCACAGAAAGGTTATTCCCTGGAAATACTCTGTACAGGGCAGAAAACAATATGTTTCCTGATCTGCAGCAGCAAGGAGGGCTGGCAGCAATGGCTTGGCACAACATCAAATGACTTTAATGAAATAAGCTTAAGCTAACGTGTTGTACCCCATTGCTAAGGCAGATTAAGAGCACGCACACACACGAGGTTCATCACACAGGCTCTCTGAGTGGGAGTGGCAGTTTGTTACAGTGCTGTCACTTGATTGCATTCAAATGTGTGCCTGTATTCAAATAAAATGACCCTGTAGGTTTTGAGGATTTTTTTTTCCTTAATAAGAATGATAATTAGCATCAATTCCAGTCCCTGGCAGATTCAGTTCAATACATTTGTACACCACCTAGGGTGGTGGAGCACTGGAACAGGTTGCCCAGGGATGTGGTGGAGGCCCCATTCCTGGATACATTCAAGGTCAGGCTTGATGGAGCTCTGAGCAACCTGGTCTATTGAAAGACGTCCCTGCTCACTGCAGGGGGGTTGGGCTACACGACCTTTAAAGGTCTCTTCCAACCAAAACCTTTCCATGATTCTATAAATCAAGGTGCTGCTCTTTGTTGGGGTTGGGAAGTAACCAGTTACCACCCCAAACACTGCAGATGGGTACCCAGCTGCTGACCTGAGGTGGGCATTTCACCCCAGTGGGCATCAGTGAAGCTGTGTCCCTTTGGAATAGATAAATGCTTGACCCTTGGAAAATGAGTTGTCTGGGTTTACAAATGCATCTGTAACAGAAAGGATAATTCCCTAGTAAGTGTTGACTTGTGAGCAAGTAGAAATTTATACTAATATATATTCAGTGTCACCTATGATTACAGACCTACATTTCAGATAACCCCATGATCTGGATGTAAGAAATTCAGAAAAGTGAGGGTTGTGCTACATTAAACAAGCTAATAATAAGTAGGAGTAACAATGATTTTTTTTTTTCTGAAGTCTTTAAACAAATCTAAAGAACTGTAAATTGACTAATCATGAAATCGGTACTTCCCACAACCCAGCTGGTTTGTTGGAATTTGCATTACACTGATGTTCCTGTGCAAGTCCTTCTGCATTACTCTGGGCTGAAATGTTGAGCTACAAAACCAGATTAAAAATACAGGGCACTATTCTTCCCACGCTGCCAGCAGAACAGCTTCTAAGAACATCTCCATGCCTGGACATCTCTATGCCTGGACATTACCAAGAGACTGGCAGAGTCCCCAGGGGCTTCCTGTGGGATATTTAACCCCAGAGCTGCCTCCAGGGGATGCAGGGAGCATCCAGCCTGGATGCTCCAGGCTTTCCTAGGCTTCCCTATGTCATATCTGGCTCTTCCCATCTGTGATTTATCCCTCTGCCCTGTCTATCTGCCCTGCTTTCACCTGAGGTGACCTCATATTTGAAAAAGAAAGAGACTAGAGGTGGTAAGAGGAAATTTTAACTTCAAATCATGTTATTCGATTGATACCAGAAGGAGTTAAAAAATCCCAAACAAATCAAAAACACTGTATGAGCATCTGCCTGCCACTTCTCTCCTCCCTGCCAGGTGGATGTGACAGGAGGTCCAGGTCAGACACAGGGTATCATGAGAACCTCATCTTCTCAGGCTCATATGAGAGAAAATGGGGAAGAAGAGCTCTGGTGAGAGAGCCATGTCAAGGAACAGTGGTATGAGCCACCACTGCTGCTGAGACACGGATGAAGCTTTCCTGCAAATCCAGCACCCATGCACATGGTGGCATCTTGGGTCACCTCTTGCTCAGTACAGAGCAGGTATCTGTTGAGTCACAGATCCACATACATATGGAGACAGTTCTGATCCCTCAAATATCTCCTCTTCACTCTGGTTTGATTTGGGTGAGACTATTCACAAAATGCCGTAGTTCCCAATTTCACAACAACCCAGCCCATCACACCCTGGAATTCATTTTTAACCACCTGCCAGGGATTTTGCAGACTGTAGCACACAAGACAAATAACTCTCACGTATCCCATCTTTTGGGTTAAAGAACAAAAGCACGACAAAAAGAGTTGGAAATTTTGTCACAAAAACATCATTAAGTTCATTACTTACAATTGCATGACCAGATATAAATGGTTTGGGCTCTCATAGATGTCTTCCAGGGCAACTATATTTTCATGCTTGATCCTGCAAAACCACAAGATAAGAGAAGATGAAATAGTGATTTTTATTTTTTTATGTGGCTGCAAAACACAAAGCTATTTTTAGTTAGGCCCTACTTGTCAGTGCTTTATGCAACATCATAAAATAAGATTTTGAACAAAATAAACAGCCAGGAATGCTTCACATCCCAGAATGCTCTTAATTACTCACAGAAAATTCCTTCAATCCTCTCTGAAGACAAAAAGTTTAAGGGTTAAGTGTCTGGGACATTAGAGGTTTACAGTTCCTGTGTCAAAGGAATGAAGATGGTTGGCTGGTGGTTGAAGTCTCAGGACAGCAGCAAATCTGGGTGTGAGGGAGCACTGGAGGCAGGGTACAGGCTGGTGGGGACAGGGCAGGGATTTGCTCCTGCACAGAGGCTGGCACAGGTAGGCAGCTGCTGAATGACAGCCCCTTCCCACCACACCTGCCCTGCTCCAATGTCACACGAGCCACCTGAATTTCCCTGCAGCGTTATTAAGCACTGTTTGCTTTTTGTGCAAGGGCTCCCAGTGTCTTCCTGGGTTTTCTACACCCACACCGTTCCCACTGATCATTCCCACTAAGCCTCTTGTCAAAACGCTGGCTTTGAAGAGAAAAATCATCTCTACAAGCATATATCTAATTAACTACCACAGCAGTTTCTCTGGGTTTGCTCCTTAAATGCTTACAAGTAATTTCCAAAGGACACATTTAACTTGTTCGGTCAGACCCTAAAGATACTACCAGTACAAGTCCAGGGGCAGAATATTAATTACACCAACTTCAGGCAATCATTTTAAAAGCAAGAGAAAGCTGGCAAATGCTAAGCAGAGACCACGCATTAAACAAAAGCTCTCTACATGTTTCAAGGTTCAAGTAGCTTAATTAGGATGCTTAATCATGTGTCAGGACCTCATCCTCAATGGTCCCAAGTGCCCTAACATCTGCATGAAGATGCTGAGAGCAGAAGGCCCCCTGTGCCTAGCAGGACCTTTCCCTTAAGAATGCAGACTAATCCAATTTCCTCTGAATTCACTGGAAACATTATGACTGACCTGAATTTATGCCCATAAGCAGTCATCAAAAGCTCCATTCATATAAGGACTTTCACACACAGGAAATTTGACATCAACAATAACTGAACTCAAATATGATGTGCTACAAGATGTCAGAGCAACAAACACGAGTAGGCTCCTCGCTCTACATAAATATCTGGAATATCCCATGAATATACCCAATTTCCAGGTAGACAATTAAGTTCTTAATATTGACAACAGGAAAGCAATACACCACCCACTTGTCTTTACACAGCACATGCTTGGAAACCTTTATTTTGCTGTGCAGGTCTAGTGCCTGGTCCCTTAGGAATTGGTTACACTTAGGGGTAGGACAAATTTGCCTTGTTAGCTGTTAAGTGAAGGTACACTAGCATCCCAAATGACATTTCAAGCAAATAGTTACCTTTCATGAAAGTTATTATATGTATTTATCCCTTTTCCTCTATGCACACACACACTCACATGATCATTTTTATGCCTCCTACCGTCATGATCAAGAGGGCAGTTTTAATACAAAACCTCTACTATAGCATCATTTGTTTAGAGCCTCCAACTTAGTCTGTTGTACAGTTTTTATCATACACATATTAATGCTTTGCATTTCTATTTTTGAGAACCTCAGTAGTTCTCCAAACAAACCTCTGAGACAGCTGCCAGCAATACCTAACTGTCTCACACACATGGCTAACGGGGGGTTACCCCCAAACTGTCGGGAAGGCAGGGGTCAGAAAACAGCTCATCAGACAAGCAAAGCTGCACACTGAGGGTTGCTACAATACCATCTCCCTTTCTGATTTGCAAACCAAATGGGCACTGCACTGTTGTGCTCTCTGAAGGCAGATAAACTTGCTCTGTTCTAAAGTAAACAGGGGAGAGAGGAGGGTCCCACTGCAGGGTCCTCTATATTGAGCCAATCTGCCCCTCTTCAAAATCCCAGAGGCATGTGGGATTCAGGGAAGACAATGAATATAAAGTGTAATCTGAAAGAAGGCAGCAGAAGAAGCTGAATAACACCCAATGTACAAAGGGAGCCTCCCTCATAGGTGTGAAGGAATCTGGAAGGTGTCCCTTTGGGAGGTGCTGCCTGCACACACCAGTCACCCCAAATGCTGGTGGGTACTGCACTCAATGGGCTCACTGAGATGGGAAAGAGGCATTTTTTTCCCACTTTCTCTCAGCCCCTCAAGACCAGTAAGGCCTTAATCTTGGGAATTAAGCAGTGCTTCACACTCCTGGTGAAGTGCACATCCCATGCCTGCAGCTTATCCTGTACAGCATTTCTCTACTCAGACTCTCAAACGACAAGTTATTTAAAGGAAAATGGAATCAAAATTAAAAAATCACTTGGAGACAAACCTCTGGTTTACACCAAGCTGCAAACTGTGCTGTTGAAGGAGGACCGGAGCAGCCCTGGGCTTCCCAGCAGAGGTCACTGCAGCCAGCAGCAGCTACCCGCTCTTCTGCCATTCACTCCACTCCTTTCTTCACTTGAAAGCAGGGCCGAGCCTACAGCCCTGCTACACAATAATTAACCCCTCAAGGCTGAATACTGTTCACTAGAGTAACACCCCAGCGTTCAGGAAATCGTGTGTGGTATTGTCACAGCGTTTTGTCAATACTACAAAGGCCAATGGGGACTGGGACAAGTTTGTCCAACTCCTCTGCAGATTGGTGGGGTCAGACATGCACTTAACAGCCAAACAGGCACTTCTGGCTTGCACCCATGCTCAGGTACATCAAGAGCTGAGAAAAGCACTATGCAGAGGCAGCTACTTGATGGCCATGGATGAGGAGAGATTTGGGAATGCCTTAATTAACTGTTTTTATCCCTCTCTAGAAGGAGCAATTGAATCTCAAAGGTTTAGAGGATTCACTCTGCTAAACCTCCAAATGCCTCCACACAGCTCCACTGGTGCTCTCACTTAGCAGAAATACACTGGACTATCTGATCTCCCCAAGACGTGACAGGATTTACTTTTTTAAAAGGTGCTGTTCTCCTTTTACAGAAGTGGAAGCAACGTGCAGAAAAGCTAGAAGTTTTTCTGTAATCCCATGAGTGGAGGGAGCAGAAGGGGCCAAGAAACCAGATGACCCTGGCCCTATAGTATTATCTTAACCAATGGGCAACATTATTGCAATCCCTTCTCCTTCCCATCTTGGAGCGACAATCTTAACCTTACTTCTCTGACACCTTTTTCTTCCCTCTGGCCTCCACCCTTCCCAACACGTGGCTCCCATGCTGCAATAGATAAACCTGCCCTGGATTAACTGCACAAATCAACACGTTGATGTAGTTGCACTACCTGATGGTGCAACATTATGGCTGTAGCAGAGGGGATCTGGACAGGGACTGGGGTGATAGCAGTTCCCCTTAATTGTTTCCAAAGAAAGAAAAAAGTCCTGAAAGTGAACATCAAAACATGGGCTTGATTAAAGCTAATTAGATTAGATTACGTAAATTGTTATGAACAAGGAAACATCCAGCTAAGGAAATCTGCCTTAACACCCTTTTAACCTCCCCTTCATCATACTTGCTGTTTTTCCTGATGCTTTCCCTCCTCCCTGGCAAACCCCAGGTGCTATTTGCATCTCCCACACTGTGACATCTCCCTGAAAATCTGTGACACGAAGGGCAGGTGAGACCTCCAGTCACTGCTGCTTTTTTCCATTTTCATGAATATTTTGAGGCCATTCAACAGAAAGAAGAAGACTAGAAGTAAAAAATACAAATAAAGAGAGGCTAATACTTTAAACCATTCACTCAGGACTTTTCACACTACAAGGTTCACGAGATGCTGCAGTCCAGAAGACAAAAAGGAAAATAAATCTAGAAGTGAGAATCAGGGAAATTTAAGTATAGAAAAACCCATGAGAAGTGATCAATCCTTGTAAGAAGCTATGAAAAGGAAGGATGGATTCATCATTTTCAGAGCAGCACTGGTTTGGATGCCATGCCTCAGGCAGACAGAAGCCACAAGGCTTTATGCAACCATGCAAAATTATTGTTTCCCCTCCAGTCTTTCAGGTCTATGATTCTGCCTGTGTGCTGTTACAAAGGTGTCAACAACACACACCAATGGAGGCATTGCTGCACCAGAGTAATATTTAACATGTCAGCAAATTGGTAGCCAAGACTTAAAGGAGCTAACTGAACTGGGCAATCAATGACTTTGGGTGACTTTTCTGAGCATGGCAGCTGTGCAAACAAAAGCTGACAGGAGAGTGTTTGAGCTGCTGCAGAGCCCCAAGCACAGGCCGGTCCCCTTTGCTTGCTGTGGAGTCATTGCACAAGAGCATTAATAGGGGCATTGTCATTTTCCCCTGACTGCTACAGCATTCAGCACTGCTGAAACACAGAAATGTCTGCCTCTGAAGGAGCCGAAACCTGTCCCTGAAACAAGACCTGACTTGACCAGGAGTGGCGTTTAGCTCTGCATGACAGTTTCCATTGTGCCAAACTGGGTGTGCTGCAGTGTTGGAGCGGTGATGAGTACGTGGCACGGCATTTCAGTGATGATAAAATCCACCCTTGCCAACGGCCAGCACAGAGCTGCCACATCGTACTCACTGCCACCTGAAGGGCACAAGCTCCATAGGTCCAGAACTATCCCTAATGGGAAAAACTCACTTCAACATTCACACACAAAAAAACCCAAACCCAAACCAAAAAACACCAAACAACAACAACAAATTCAATACGTTCCGCAGGCTTTTGCTGGAGATTGCTTTTAAGAAGCAAAGGATAGAAATATGGAAGTTGACGTACAATAAGGGAAATTAAATCCTTTAACGACTGAGCTTCCTGTACATCTCTACCAAGCTCCTGACCATTCAAAGAGCTGCAAGTAAACTTGCTGCTTATTGCTGTGGATGATTAATTAGAAGGGTAGCACTCCACACAGATAAAAGCACAGGACCCAGATTTTGCTGTTGCTTTGGCTGCTGAGCTGCCAGGAGAGCATGTTAAATACCCTAGCTACAATGGCATGATATAAATTATGATTGAATCACTCATATTATATTTAACACTGAAAACTAGGAGCCGTTAGAAGAACACTAAACAAAAACCCTGGGCAAACACAGAGCCATTTAAGTAAGGGCAGGTTGTCTCTGTAACAACTCTTTCCGAGTCAGAGAGTTACATTTGCAAGACATGACATTTAATGCTGCACCTCCATGAACAGCACATGTCATGGATAAAATGCCACAAGAAAGCACAAATAATTTTGTGAAAGCCAGAACTAACAAAGTCTGAGTCTGTAAGGATTTGTAGCTTTGAGTAACCAAATGTCTTTGCGAATAAATCTTCCATTATTTCCACATATACCCTGCAGAGAGGTTTACCAGCAGCGAGGGGGATCCTGGGCTTGATGAATCACCAGTTGGCCAAAGGAAGCATTTACATCATAGCTTCTGCTCTGGAGGACACTAGAAATTTACCTCTGCTCAGCTGTTTTGTTTGGTTGAACCATGTCAATAACTTCAACAGATCTTAGGATAGTCTTACACATATTCACACTGAGCCTATCAGATTACTTTCCACATGAAAGAAAACTACCATAAAGTCTTCAGGACATCTAATAATGATGTGAGAACTCATGGGAACAAACCAGGCTGCTCTCAAGAGGAAAAATATGACAAGTCTAAGAGGGGAGGGAACAGGGTAAGTAAGATGGCAGGGGCTGGTACAGGGAAAGAAACTGGAAATGGCTGTCTGGCCGCAGCAGAGCTCTGCCCACTCCTCCTGCTCTGGAAAAACTTTCAAATACAGATGCTGTCCATAGGATTTATGGTGTCCTACCTTGATGCGAGGCCGCTTACCATTTGGACCTTTGAAAATCAACAGGACATGTATGATGTGAAGTACTGTATCTCTAACTCTACCTCCTCCCTCTCTTACCCTGTAACCTCCAACCATCCTCCAGGATGGGTATTTTATAGACGGTTATTCCCCATATAGCCTCACTAATATTTGCATGAGCAAAATTCAGCATGACCCATCATCTGGCTTTCCCTCCATGTGGAATGCAAGCTCCAGTTCAAGCTTTTTGTTTGTTTCTTTCTTTGTTTTTCTTTCTTCCTTTTTTTTTTATTTTTTTATTTCATTTTTTTTCTTTGAAGCCACTCAACGGGAATGCCTTTTACACCACCATTGCATAGTCAACAAATAGTCTAATGACAGCACTGTATGATGACTCCAAACAGGCATAAGAGGTGGCCTGAAGAAGTTCACAAGAAGCAAGAAGGAATTGCATAGCTTGGGGCTGCCTGCAGTAAAGTTTGCAAACGGTAAAAAAAAAAAAAAAAGGCTTGGTTGATTTTCTTTTCTTTTGTATACAAAAGTGAAGTTCCAGGTTGGAAGATCATAAATTTAAAGATGCTCATGTCAACATGGGGATAGCACCCTTGGATTACTATCATCTGAGGGTTTGGCAGCCCATGGTAAATAAAAGGCTACCAGATTGATAACACCAACTCAACCACCCTTCCCTTTAAAGGGCATCTTTGGAGACAGCTTTAAAAGAAACGTCGAAGGTCTAGTGGTACTGAGATTAATTTCTACTACTTCATATCCCACGAGTATGAGGTACTGTAGTGGTGACAGCTTCTGTGGCTACAGAAAGGGCTTTGGTCTCCACGATATCAGATCAGCACTCTCCTTCTCTTTCACTCACAAACACACATGCAAATAAAGTGAAAGTTAGTAAAACCTCTGCTAGACACAGAGCAGAGATGTGAGCAAAAGCAGGTAGATATCAGTTGTTCTTAGCAAAGGTGGATTTGTAGAGATTACAAAGCCAAAACATCTGCTTTTTGTCTCTTACTGCATTTAGAATGCTGGATTTTTGAAGTTATACCCCTAATTTGCTTATTACAAAGAGCTGCAGGAGGTTTACTGGATTCAGTGGCGAATATTGCCTTGCATTAAAAATGAAAGAGAACGCATATATATGAGCAGAAAGATAGGAAATGCTGCTGCGTCTCACAGCCAGACAGCAGTTTTCACCTCCTCTGGTCTCCTACCACCACAATACCTTTTGTTCCCACCCACGTTGCCCATCTTGTCTTGCTTCAGCTAACGACTGGACAAGGGAAAGCTAATTCCAGCTTAAAGCCAGATGGTACATTGCCCATATGTTGATTGCCTGGCCAGATTAACTAAATCTCTGTGGTGGGAAAGCCAAGGAGTTGAACCTTGGGGTCACTTGTGGTTTCCAAACCACAGACTGCTCACAACACATGAAGGAAATTAGTGTCTTTACTAATATTTTTAAGATCTCTATGCTTCTGTCAGGTTAATTGGCTTAGGTAGAAAACATCAGCATACAGTCCTGTCTGCTTTGGAAAACCAAATAAAAGAGAAAAAACCTGGATGCCCTAAAAGATGGGACACAAAGGCAAATGTGGAGGGATGAATCACTTCATACACCTTATGTCAGCTGTGACTGCAGAGGAAACTGATCAAAAGACCCAGTCCTGGTAGCAAGCAGCAGGTACTCAGAGCAAGCATATGAAGAGAACATGGACTGCCAAAATTTAGGAGAGAGGCAGATGCCCATCAAAACACTTCTATTAGCCTTAGAAGGTGGTGATGATTTTAAAATTATAATTTTTTGCCAATTGAGTTATTTCATGATTTAACACCTCCATTTGGTATGTAATTTTCTATATGCAAAGAAATGAGCCAGAATGGGATTTGTTCTGAGTCAGTATCCCAGCAGAATGCTGAGTGATTTTCTTATCAACAGCAGCTGCCTCTTCCAATGGCTTACATGGGGGTATTACCCACTACACAGAGGAGAAAGGGTGGAGAGGTGTCAGAAGACCTCGTCTCATGCTTATACAACTTGATGACTCTCCATTTCATCTTTCAGATCCTACCCATCACCTTTGTGATCACGAGTTACTCAAGGGTGACAACCCAGAAATCTTTCCAATCATTTCAATGGCCTGTCTTCCCCAGCACTGCCTATCTTCTAGCACAAATGCCAGCCTTACGTACCATGTTCATAAAATATTCCCATGAGATTTTACGGTGATAATGTCAAGTTGGAGACATTTCACAGCTGGAACCTGAGCTGTGTAGATAAGCAGCTACAACACTAAATGGCTGTGACAAAACCTACCCACATATACCTTGCAATTTCTGATCCATGCCCTACTTCACATCATACTGCCTATCAGTTTAATCCTTCTCTTCCTTTCTAATTTCTCCAGAACCTGTGATCAGAGACTGGTCTGGCTCCTTCACTGCCAGGGGCATTGGCAGCCTTTGTGGTGTCGCGCCTTCCTGCACCACTCTTCACAGTTGTGCAGCTTGAAGAAGGGGGAGGAGAGAGCTGTTGCTCATTTTGAAGAACAGCTTTGTTTCCTCCTGTGAAGGGGAGAGAGATGTAAGAACGTCCTTAGGCCCAGAGCACATGTTTTTTCCTCCTAGAGATACTTTCTAGCCGCGAGGCATGGTGCAAAAGGGATGCTGGAGGCAGCATCCTGACCATTCCTGAAACAATAGCTGACCCCAGCTGTTGTGTTGGGTATGCTGCTGGGTCCATTAAGCATGCAATGTGTGAGCCTGTGGACTCTCTGCTTCCCCAGGACACAGGCTGAGGTTATGCCCTGTTCTGCCTTGTATCTGGATCACAACAGAGCTCAGACAAAGGCTGAACATCTCCAGCACAGATGTGTGGATTTTCACTAGGCACTGGTGGAACTTTATAATCCCCCACAAACGTAACAACTTAATATAGGCACTTTGAGAATAAAAAAAAAGAGGGATTCCTAGATTGCACACCCAGACTTAGATGTTGACCTTGTGTCCACTTGTCTCAAAAGTCTTTGTGTGAATGCTGCTCTGTAGTCTTTTGAGATCAAGAAATTCAAATCTTCTATTACAGTAACTCACAGCTCTAGTGTGAAGACTAGGACCAAAGAACCTTCTGAAATGCTTGGATTCCTACAGTAGAATGTGCAGCCCGTTCAAGGCAACAGGAATATCCCCATGTCAGTGCCATCCCTGATTTCAGGAATATCCCTGATTTCCACAAGCAGCAGACCAAGCCACCAGAATGACGGTTTCCAAGCGGTGGATCCCAATTGGCACTGTTCAAAAAGGCTCTCAAAGCTTGAGCAAAAACCTCCAGACTGTTTAATTTGAAACACATCAAAACAAATATTAATGATGAATTAATCATTAAAGGTGAAAAAGATAAAAGTAGTGGCTCCAAGGATTTATCTCAGCCAAAAACAGTGAACCATCTTTTAGCTGCTGGCAGCAGCCCTGTTTTTCCAGTGTGGAGGAGGGTGGTTTTACATGTAATTATAGCAGATTCCCACTCCCTTGCCTGGGAGATGTCAGGAGCCATGTGCAGTTAAAGGTGGTGAGCAGCTCCTGGGCTGAGGTGGGTTAATCCAAAGGGGTTTCACCAGTGAGGTAAAAAAGAGGTTCTATTTGTAAAACCCTTGAAAAACATCGTCCTGAAGAGGAAGACTGACACCCTTGGAAGGGTGATCTGGCTGCAGGCAGAGCAACTATCCCCATACCTTGCCTCACAAAATGAGAAGCTCTTATTAGTTAGAATGAGGAGCTGAATAACTGCTATAGTTTCGTAGCCTCCTGGCTCTCAGATGAGTGCAGTATGTACACATACATTCAGTTATATCTGAAACCTGGCAGCAGACACTACACTTCTGAAAAGAAAGCCTTGCCATCCGTGAAATATCCATTTGACACAGACATGGGGATGTTGTTGTCTACTGTTATCTCCTTCATTGGTTTGAATACATACTAATGAAGGGTGAATGTTATACCACCCACATACCTGTATAGGTAAGTTACACAAAAACTGTCTACGTGGATGAGCATGGGATTGAAATACGTAAGAGAACTAGGTATTTCATTCCACCGTATGGGAAATAAATGTAGCTACCATCCAGGAGTTGTGACAGAGCTGCGGGCCCCAGCTGTGGCTTGTACAAGATCTTTTGCTATGGGGTTACCCTAGAAGCTAGTGCATATGGGGCAGGTGGAGCCATACTGCTGATGGTAAGGACAAGTAACAGTACAGAGGGGGAGTTTATTTATGTACTCAGAGAACAGTGATGTAACCAAAAGAACACTTTGGCTCACAGCATGAAGCAGGGCTTTACAGTCACAGCCAAATAGGTTTACATCTCAAAACTACATTTTCTCCACAAGAGAAGCAGGAAAGCAAATGGGCAACCAAGCACAAAGGACATCCTGAACATAAACCTTTTTGCTGATGAGTCCTTCACATGCTCTGCTTTGCAAATCAGACTACCAAATACTGTTGCTGGGGAGCCCAGAAAAACACAGGCCTTGACTGACTCCCATCAGCTTACATGTGCACATGATAACTAAAGCCTATTACAGATACTTGGTGCCATGCTAGAGGACAACAGCATCAGATTTGCCCAGTTGCAATTGTCTCCTACAGCGAGGAACAGCAAACGCTCTCCAAAAGCGACGGGAGATCTTAGAAGTGCAGGTTGTACCATAATAATTGCTTTGCTTCTTCTAGCATGTGTAGTTTTGAGTCTTGATCAAGTCTCAATGTATTTGTGTTATTAGGGCCACTGTGCATCAGCTGAGCTTGCTGCACCCTGCCCACCCACCTGACGCTGGTGGCAACGTGTCCAGGGAGCAGTGAAGCCCCACAGACCAGAATGCTGTTGCACAGCTCCCTGGGCAATCCTTAGCTGGCATCTCAGCAGCAGTTTGACTCAAATGCTTGGCCTGCAGAGATGAGCCACGTGACCATCAGCAGCAACATGCCAGAAAACCCTCTCCTTCCCATGAAGCTACCAGGAAGCCAATTTATTTTATGTATTGAGAAAGACAGAAGGATAAGTAAGAGGCTAGGCAGGTTTCCACATTTCATCATCACTGTATTAGGACACTCCTACACAGAAGACTGCTCCCCCAGTTGCTTGTGGGAAGTGCCAATGGACCTCGAGTGAGTCATATACTCCCGGTACCGAAAGACACTAAGTGGAAAAGCTCTACACAGCGGGGGATTGATCTCAGAGGACAACCACACCTCTCTGTGTTCATTGTGAGTTACTGTCCTCAATCACAGTGCAGAGAAAGCCAAACTTAAAGGCAAATTTACTTCTCCTGACACCTGGGTGAAAGCGGGGGGACTGCTGAATGTCCTGGAGCCACTGATCTGCACAGCTGATGACAGAGGAAAACGCGGCTTCAGTCCTCTGTAACTGAACCTGCCATTTGAAAGCTTAAGTGAAGGCTACTGATGTTCAACCCTGTTTTATTTTCAATCTTTCCCGATACCGGAGACCAAACTATGTTTTCTACTTCCACTGCTATTAGGCTTGCTTTGCATGTGCTCTTCAGGAAAGAAGAAGAAGGATGGAAGAGAAAGAAAACTCCCAACAATGAGCAGAATTAATCATGGCATAATTCAGTTGGGCCAAATCTTGAAATCTCTAATCAGGCAAGACCTCTGGATTCTCACTGGGCTAGATTCAAATCTTGGCAGCATTGCTGTATAGTCCAAAGTAGACCTGAATTTGACACACCAAGTGGCACAAGTCGCTTAACCAGAATAATATAATTAGCAGAAATTCTTGATAATAAGGATGCATTTGGCTTGTGGATAACAGCTAATTGGTTTTTAACCAGGTGAGAATAAGTTTGAGAAAGTTAATCTGTCCAGTTTTACAAAGGATATCATAAAGGGGGTCTAATTAAAAATTAAATAGTGTTGAAGTTCATTTATTCCTGCTACTTGTATTACTGAGGAGCACAAGGACCCTAGGCATAGCTTTCTATTTTTAGGAGATAGAAACCTGGATTCACAAATGTCCCCAGAGTGCCTTTGGGGAGGTATTAGAGGAGTTTAAACCAGAATCCAGGTCTATACTTGCAGCCACTTGCCCAGTAAAGAGTACTTTAAAATGCAGTTCCCTCTTTTCCTATGGCATGGAAGTATAATTTTTTAAAACACCCACACAGCAGTCAAGGATCAGACTTCTGAAGATTATTAGGTACCTTATGATGCAAACAACTTCCTACAGTAACTAAGCTTCAAAGAACTTTCAAACATCTTCCCGGGTATCTTCAGATGGCTAAATATCTTAAAAATACTATGTCTAAACGATTTCTAAAGGTGATATAGGCACTAAAGGGCTGTGAGACTGAAGTATTTCCATAGTTTTAAATCCACAATAACCACTGCAGTTGGAATTTATGTTTTCTTAAACACTGCAGCATGGCACTGACCTGTTCCAGAGCATAGCGATTAACAATGCCAATATTTCAGACAGTAACAAGGAGAATATTAATGTCATAAGCAGTAATTATTGTTAAAAGGCAGCAAATCCTTCATGTTAAATAAATGTATGTCTAACTGTAGGAACAGTATGGCTAAACAGTAATGTTGCAATAAGATGTGGGCTATTTTTCCATTATTCTTGGTTTTAACTAGAACGGAATTTTTTTACCAACCATGGAATTGACTTTTTGCATGCCATGATGAAGCAGAAATGGGAATGAAAATACTCTGAAAACAAGAGTTTATAAATGTGTTTCAAAGGATGCTGATAGCAGATTTATCTTTGTCAGTTCCTTGTTTTTGTTCACTCAAGAAGAAATCAGCATGAAAAAGGGGGTTGTTTCACGACATCCATTCTAACCAACTGACTTACAAACTACAGTGCCATATATTTCTAATATTTTATGCAGCCAAGTCACACACAGAAGTGACACACAGTGACTCATTTTTTCCTAAGCAATACATCTAATTAATTCAAGGTATTTAGAATGAAAGGTAGCTATTAGATGAAGTCTAAAATAAACGGTACTAAATGCAGCCTTGGTGCTGATGGACCCAGGGCATACTGGTAACACTGCCCTCTCCTCAGCTGTGCTGAAAGCTGTGTTGCCCGCCACGAATACCAGTGAGTTAATACACTGAAGCTGTATCCTTTTTAAAGCACATCTGCCAGTAGAGCTTGTCAGGCTGATGCCAGAGGAACCCCTAATGCAACAAATTTTGCTTCACAAAGGGTGCATCAATTTTGAGCTGGGTGGAGCATGTGTTTCGGAAGAAGGCATTCTCCAGCTCAGCCTTTGAGGCTGCTTAATACTTGGTTTCTCCCACAAGAAAAAAAGGAGTTACAAAGCAATCCATAGCTTTTACAGCATTCACTCCTGCCTGTTTTCTACTCAATTGGAACAATGCATTTGTTTACAACACATCATGAAACAGTCATCAAACCTATCTCTTATTTATCATTACCTCAGCTTTATGTGGTGTCAATAAATTCAATGTCTTGTCACAAACTGCAACTATCTTAGCACTTCATAGATACTGAGACCAAGAAGTAAAATCTGCTAGGAAAGTAATCAGTGATGTGATTAGCATCACAAACTTCAGAGGTTAGAAGTTCATTTCTAGAGGAACATACACATTTTCCCAGGTCTTATCAGCTACGATCTGGTGATCTCTCAAGGGCTGGATTTAGAATAAAATTTACAGAACATCTCAATTCCAAATGCAACACAAACACAGGCACAGATGTTCCTATACAATTCCTAATTTGTGCCTAAGCTTAAAAACTAGAATTGCACAGGTCCATACCAATTATGTGTCTTCTCAAATTTCATACTTTCCCTTGTGATACCCCTTGAAGTTTAACTCCTAATTGCATCAGAGCTGCATCCTGACAGGCTATCCTAGGGTTTTTGCCCTGTTTTATTGCTGCAGTTGAAGTACAGTTATACTATATTACTGCATTACTGTGCTAATCTGGTGGGATTTTAAAATACCAACTTATTTGATGCAGATAATTATTTCTTCCAGTCAGGAGGGCATTTGTGTGTTCTTAATAGGACCATAAGAGAGAGGAAGCTACCTGCTGAGTTAATGCTTCAGCCCTGAGTTTCCATTAACCCCCCAGTTTCAACAGTTTTTCATCATGAAATCATGACCTTCAAATGAAGCATACAGGAAAAAAAAAACCAACGTATTGTAGTGGTTTTGGCTGGATTACAGATAATTTTCTTCATAGTACCTCTTATGGGGCTATGGTTTTTATTTGTGCTGGAAATGGTGTGGATAATTCAGGGATATTTTAGTTATTGCTGAGCAGTGCTTACACAGGATCGGGGACTTTTCTGCTTCTCACCCCATCCCACCAGTGAGTAGGTTGAGGCTGCATGAGAAGTTTAGAGGGAACACAGCTGGGACAGCTGACCCCAACTGACCAAAGGGATATTCCACACCATATGACATCATGTTCAGCATATAAAGCTGGAGAAAGAAGGAGGAGGGAGAGGACATTCAGAATGATGGAGTTCGTCTTCCCAAGTAATCATTACATGTGATGGAGCCCAGCTGTCCTGGAGATGGCTGAACTCCTGCCTGTCCATGGCAAGTGGTGAATGAATTCCTTCTTTTGCTTCGCTTGTGCGTGCAGCTTTTGTTTTACCTATTAAACTGTCTTTGTCCCAAGCCATGAGTTTTCTCACTTTTGCCTTTCTGATTCTCTCCCCCATCCCACTGGGAGGGGTGGTGGGGAGGTGGGGTGTGAGCGAGCAGATGTGTGGGGCTTAGTTGATGGCTGGGGTTAAACCATGACAAGTATATTTCTCTCCACTCACACAGCTCTGAAGTGTGACTGGAAACACTGTTCTCACACTTTAAAAAAATCCACCTTTGAGCTAGGATGAAAAAACGAAAGCTTGCAAAGCCAATGGAATTTGTTTAAGAAGTTATGAGCTTTTCAAAGAGAGCCAGAGTTAGCATGGAAACATACTCAGGCTTCAGGCTGGCACAAGCTACCAGCAAACATTATGAAAAATACTTTGGACATATTTAGGGAAAAAAATCATGAATCCACATTTTCAAAATACATTTGGACTTCGATGTGTGACTTTGTGCCAACTAACAGATGCCTGAGAGCCACAAACTGTTACGAAACCAGTCAGAAACCTCGAGAGATACCAGACACCAAGGAATGTCTCTCTGTCACCTTATATATCTTTATGAAAGTTATAGCCAATTGGAACCCATTGGTTAGAATGGACAAAAAAATGGCAGTTCTAACTTCAAGGACATACACTTGTAGATATCTAAAGTTAGATGACAGGATAATCTTCTTACTCACACCTGAGCTGGTCCACACCATGCGGGTATGGTATCTCTGAGCCGGTTCTGATGACACCATAGCATACAGGACAATGGAGAAGGAGACTCCCCAGTGGGCAGACAGGTTTCAATGACCTGAAACCAGGTCTATAATACCTGTCAAGTCACATAGTCATAATCCCATTTACAAATTCTACTGAGCAATTAATATTGCATCCATTGTGCACGTGCTTAATTCAGACACAATTTGCTGTTATCATTTTGATTAATACAGGTTGTTGGATTATGCTTTACAAACTTCATACCAGATATAGGTGGGGAAGGTGAGGCTCTGTTTCTAACATGTGATTTTACTTCTGACTGGCATAAATACACTTCTGAGAAGATAATCAGTCATCAAATCTCACAGCACTTAATCACTCAGCATGAATGGTTAAAACACTTAAAATTAATCTTGCCATAGTCTACTTGTTACTTAGTGTCTCCTGTTTCATTTGCATTTTTGGTTTTGTTTTTACATCTCATTTTCTCCACTGGTTTCAGCTGCCTCCTCCCCATTCATTTACTGATTGCCAGAAGCCCACCTGAAGGTGAAAAATCTCTCTTCTCCATGGCAGGCTATCTCACATATACCTGTCACCTCTGCAGCTGCTGTTTGTGTCAGCCATGCTGCGTAATGACACAGGCTTGTGCTTCCAATTGTGCTGGTCTGTGAGACCTTGCTCAGGGGAGCAATCAGGAATAAGAGAAAGGGAAAAGTCCTAAACGAGCACATTTCAGTTACTGCAGTCTCCTCCTCTTTGTCCTTTTTCATTCACTCACACTACAGCAAAGCACATTTCCTAGTCCATGGCTATGCACATCTATATACTATTCCTTGGTTCTTATGCTATATATTCCCTGAAACATAACACTCTCATCTCCACAGACCTTCTCAGCCTATCTCCATCTTACCTATTGCACTGAACACTCATTTCTCACCTCTAGCAAGGTGGTGATGCTCATCAAGAAAAGAAACAGATTTTCAACCAAGTACCTTTATGCTGCCTGTCACACGCACTGGCTGCCCACACATTTTGAGGCTGTTCTTTATGTTCAGGGTGACCATCACTGAAGCCCTCCTCACAACTCTACTAGGCTCCTAAGAGCCTCTCCTAAAGATGACAAGGTGTATTGGCCAGTCTTGTATGTACCTGCCCCATGGCAGGGAAGTTGGACTAGATGATCTTAAAGGCTCCTTCCAACCCAAACCATGCTATGATTCTAATGATCTTCCCAATTCCTCATGCTCTCTCATCTGCCTGCATCTGTCTCTCATACCACGTTTCCCTATGGCATGAACTATTTTTGCACGTTGGAACAGCTTTTAGCTATCAGGAAATTTTCTGATGCTAATGCAATGCCTATTAGGGAAACAATATAGCCACAGAGCAGAGAAGAACAAAGATCTTGATGCTGCAAGTCCCAACTAGGTGAACACACTATGGCATGGTCTTCTTCTGACTCTTGAATCCTGCACTCCCTGTGCCACTTTAATTAGGAATGGGTGAAAACACCAAAGCCCAGGAGGTTTGTTAGCCTGGCTGCAGGAAGCAAAGCCACCCAAGAGATGAGACTTGTGAGCTGTCAGGTGTCTCATCACCTGGCCACACACCCCCACCAGGAAGGGAGTGCACAAACACAAACAGTAAGTCCCTCTCAGGCAGATACCCACCTCCAGAAAGAGCTGTATGGTCTGGCTTCAGAATGAACCGACACAGATAATGTATTGTCCAAAGGTAGGTCTTGGAACTCCAGAGAGGGACGGGAGCTCAGGCATTGCTTTTGCCTACTTCTAGGCAAATCTCTATCCAACATTTTGACTTTCTGGAAGGCTGCTCTCAGGCTCCCAGCTCTCTCTGCAGGTCATTTCCGCAGGCCTTGAGCCACATTAAGGCAATCTGCATCCTACCCTGGCTCTCAGGGTTTCCTTTTCCTTCCAAATAACAATGCTACAGTTTGAAGGTGGGACTTGGCCAAAGAACTCTGCAGATAAAAAAAATCTCCATCTCTTGTTTGCCAGAATAGCAGCCCTCTTGGGAGAAAGAACACAGATGTCTAATGGTCCAAAGGAACTCAACTTTCAGTTGATTAAAGTAGAAATGGTACTTGAAAGTGGAAAACATCACCAAAGGAGGGAACTGCAGGCCTGGAAATTAACTGAGACCTCTCCCAGCATCCACCGAGAGCCATATGACAGCTGGGAAGAGGGCCTAAGAAGAGCAGCCTGAGGATATGCTGACTCAGCAAGCTGTGAGCATAGCTCCTTTTGAAAACTTCCTCTCCCTTGCAGAAGCCCTGAGGAAGAGTCTGCCTTCTGAAAATAACTGTCACTTGCCACCCAGGATGAATCCACTGCTGCTTAAGATGCTTCCTAGTCCCAGAGTTCACCCTCATATGTGTCTGCTGAGGACAGTAGCTATGAAAAGTCTTTCTAAAGGAGGTTAGAAAAAGCTAGAACACGAATCTCTGGCAAATGCTGCTAATCTCTTCCAAAACTAAAACGTCTTGTTTCTTTCCTGTTTAATCAGGTCACCCATGAAAAATATTAAAGAGAACTTTCAAACACAGAAATCTCAAAATTGGCTACCAAACATCAAGTAGGTATGTGCATAAACTGTGTTTTGTAACCCCAAAATCAAGGTGATTAACACCTCCATTAAAACCTGGTAATTCCTAATCTGGCTGAAGCATTACTCAGACATCGTGGTGATGGTTTGCAGCACCAAACAAGAGGACAGATGTGTGTGCAACCTCTCTGCTCACTGCAGCCCCTTGACTATGTTAATCCTCCATTTCAAACAGGATTTGCTTTTCATCATTTTATAAACAGGCTGAGTGGTGTTGTGGGTGAAATGTCCATCCGTAGCATGCCAGAAGCTGAAATCAAGAGGCCATTTTCTTTACTGAACTTGAGATCAGGGTCCTGAAATGTCCCTCAGCATGACCATCAGCTCCCAACTCTCTGAAGAAATCTCACCCGCAGCCTGATTTTTTTAGTCAAATACTTACGGATTTCTAACGCAGAGACCCATGATTTCCAGGTGATTGCCCTTGAAATGGGGACTGATACACATTTTATGGTATCACTTCATTTTTTAAGACTAAGACATATTTTAAAGTTCAATAGCTTTTAGGGATTCAGTATAATTAATTATGCTGCTTGATAAAGAGGATCCCTCACATGCACAGTGCCAACCATGATGTCACCTTTCATCCAACTGAAAATCAAGCAATATCCCTCTCTTTATTGATCCATGGCTCACATGAACTGGTAAGATGGTACAAGAGCTACTTTCAGGCATTTGTACAGAAAACATGCCATTGCTTCCCACGATCACAAGTTTCCAGATGCTCTGGCTGAGCCACATAAAAAGCCTTCAGCATCCCACTGTCACTGTTTGCAAGCTGCTCATGCCAATAGCTGATTACATCCAGTCAGATTTTAATTCAGAAACAACCTTGTTGAAATAAAAAAATAAACAAATGTAAAATTAACATAACTAGGAAGAGCTTTAGAGCCTGATTCTCCAAACAAACAAGTCATACTATTAGATAATTTTAAAGGAAGGTGAGACTGTATTTCCTTGGGGTACCATTTATTATTTGTTTAACTAAAGGTCAGGAGAAATAATAAAAAATCTGTTGTCTCAGTCACTATAAAGGAAGATTTCAGGGCTGGGAATTTGCTCAATTTCAGAATAAATAAATTCATGTCAACAGCCAGCACATTTTGCCAAGCACTTCTTTCACTTCTCCCACCTCTCTCTGCGTTGAAAGCTGTTGTCTAAACCCTTTTGCCCCACAACTTGAGAGCGCAGACTCCTCGTTTTCCTGGCACCTTCACACAGATGATCCCTCTGCTTTTGGCACCTCTCAGCCTTTTTTCTGTGGCCACTGATTTTGTGGTAAACAACCTCACTGTTTTATTTCTCAAAAGGACTGTGGCAAGCAGGAGAAAAGGTTGAGGCCTGGATTTAACCCATTTTGAAGACCTTCCTCTCAGCATCGTCTTCTGATGGAGATTACTTGACAACACTGTTCCCCAGCCAAGCTGTCCCTTTTGACTCCAAAGTCAGGATTGTCAGATCTGTAGAAGCCCCTTTGGTTCACATTTTAATTTTAAGAAGTCTTAGCTTTGCTAATGTGTTAAGAGCTAAAGAAACCTCTATTTCCCCACTAAGAGCTCCCTCCACTCCCTGCTTATTCAAGGATATTTTCTCCCATAGTGCCTTATCTTTGCCATTGTTTCATGGTCTAATTATTTCCCTTCTGAGAACTTAATTTAATTTATCTCCTTGGAGTCAGACAGGATCATATCAAATATGTATATTCAGCTGTGCATGATATTCATACAAACAACAGCTACATCCCTCGGTCTGCGTACAATTCTCACCACATCACAAGCAATCCCACTTAGAAAAGGGAACGTGCATTTGTTAAAGTCACCATTTATTGCCATTACAGAGGCCACACCATTTCAATGTGCAAACTCATGTTATTGCTAGCTGAAGCACGCTACAGGTCACTCTGATGAGACAAAACTATTTTTGGATGAAGGATAAATAATCACCCTCAGAAGCGCCTGAACAAAGATGTCTCCGACTGAATTCTAATGGAGGGAGATTGTTTAAGCAAGTGTTTGTTTTCTGAAATTTAAACAGGTTTCTGGTGGTGAACTGTACTGATCCATACAGTGCAGTATATCTAAAAAAGTCTTTTTGTCCCTTCTCTGTTCTTTATATCCCTGTACTCTTTGCTGAGTACATGTCTGGGTATTATCTCAAGTGCTGGTACGTGTGCCCCAGTGCTGGACACATTGCCATGACAGTTGTGACTGCAGTCAGTGGTGATATTACACGTGTTTTGTTGAAAACTGGAACAATAAACAGATGACAGGGACTTTTGATGAAATCTTTATTCTCTCTGTTACTAATATTGACTGCAGAGATCTTGAATTCTGAAGTGTTTTCTAACAGATTGCTCTTTCCAGGCATGTTGTTTTCCTCCTGGAGCGTGATGAAGAAGGTTTTATAATACACAAAATACATTAACAGAATGACAGAAAAGGTTCATACAAGTAAGAGGAAAACAACCTCAGCCTAGATAAGGCAATTTCATATAATGGTGTAACTGACTTTTTATTTTAAAAATAATCTGAAATTATTTAAAAAGTGAAAGCATAAAGTGCATTTGGGGAATACTTAGACACAATAAATAATATAGACTAATTACTCAGCCATCATCTCCAACGTGCTATATAGGGGATCTTCTAACTCTGCTAGTCCACATATGGAATAAAAATGTAAGCTCGAATTGAAGCTGCTGTCATTATTATACCTCATGGATGAAAGCAGAGAATGACATTGCCCAGGACCTGCAATTTGCCCAGCATCACTGACAGTGACGTAGTGAAGGCAGGGGATGGCAACTTCAGAAGAACACACAGAAGTGTTCAACAGATGCCAACTTGTCTAGTGCTTTGTCACTAAAACCATTTTGGATCAATTTCCTTTTCATTCTGCAGAAATCAAAGCAGATTATTCCAAAATAAATATGTCATCTTTGAAGCCAATTAGATCTTGCAAGCTGTAAACCAGGGGGAGAAGAAAAGATCAAAAGTTGGGCTTCATAATGAAAGTTGACTGCAATCTTAGTTTCTTAGAGACTTTGGCTTGTCTTGATTGTGCATTCCTCAAGATACATTTCTGTGATGACTTCATGTTCTGGATCCCCCACTGTACCCCACATGCGGTTGTTAAGAGCCTGCAACAACCCTTCCTGCAGAGATGGGCTCTTCTAACTACGCTATACCATCTTCTGTCTTTACCACAGGAGAGCCCTGGCTGACATTACAAGCACTCACCTGTTAAGATATGCACATATATGCATGGGAAAAGAAAAGTAATAAAATCAAAAAACATAAAGCAGAGACCAGCTGATGAGAAAAAGACTGGGGGTTTTTTTTGTTTTGTTTTGTTTTGGGGGGGGGGTGTTTTCTCTTTTGGGTTTTTTTGGGTTTTTTTTGTGTGTGTTTTGTTTGTTTGTTTGTTTTCAATTTGGACAGACACTGATGCCTAAGATAACAATACTTCCTAGCAAATATTACACCCAAGATCTTACGAAATCTGGGGCAAGTGAAGCAGCATGCCAAGTGTAAAGACAAGTTGTTACAACTTCAAGACTTTTTTTTTTTTGCTTCAGTGCCAGTTTGACATGTGTCCCGCCCTAGACAATTATTTGATATTGCTTCTTCCTATGTGTGATCACCTTTAAAACAGTAATTAGAGGATGAGTTTGTTTAGAGGAACACAAATTACTGCTTTGCTTCAGGGCCTGACTAGCATGTCAAGTTAGCCTGGAACCACACCTGGCTACCAGAATAAAATCATCAGTGAAAAATATATAGTCTGTGTACAGTTTCATACAGAATATAACACTTTCCTCCAGTAGGGCTCATGCATCATTTAGTGCTTAACACATTCCCTAGAAGGAAATATCTCAGACAAGCATCAGCACTTAACTGTTTGAGGGCAGGCATCCTACTACAATGATGTCTTGAGTAAGGTGGGACCGTTTCCTGTTCCCACAAAGGAAACAAAGAGACTCGATCACCACCTGGACTCCCGGTAGCATATTTGCCTTGCCTGTCTCTGACCATGGAGCTCACTGCCTAGTTTCATTCTCACCATGGGTCAATCAAACATCCGTGTATTGCATCACGCCACAGTATTTCAGTCAGTGCTGGTCCCCAGCTGTGCATGGCATCCAAGGAGAGGTTTTAGTACCAATCTAAAAAACTCTTACACTAAGTTAAGCTAATGCTGTTCTAGGGAGCATCCATCTTTCTACCAGACTCGATTATTTCAGCCATGTCAGTCAGACATGACAGGTTTAACAGTTCCAAGGGGAAAGGAGAAAAGGTATCTTAATGGCTGGCCCAACACTCTGGAAGACCGTTCTAAAGAAGAGCAGGAGGGGACAGAGTGCATGTCTGCGCAGAGGAATGTGGGTTTTTTCTACAGGAATTATTAAAGGATTTTAGTTTAGGATGAGCCCTGAAGCATCACCACAATCTAAATGAGTTCTACCAATACCTATGTCCTTGCCATCAGATCTGCTGAAAGACCTATTTATGAATGCTTTCCCCACAGACCTTCTACCTCTTCACAGGCAGAGAAGAATTTTTTCATACTTCATTGTTTGCAGCATTGCAAACAGAGTGCCAAAATACCATGGTGAGAGACAGCTATGAACCATGATACTTAACAATACTCCTCTGGGGCTAAGAGAGGCACATGCACAGGGGTTTATAATGTAGTCCATACCACAATGCACACCACATCAACGACAGCTTGCATGTGGCCTTTCTCCTCCTAGCAGACAAGTCAGTTGCGTGAGAAACCCCATTAACTCCAACCAAAGGAAACAGCAAAATCACTAGGGTTCTTCATGGGACAGCTACGCTCTACACATCCATCCCTACCAACATAATTTGTCTTAGAGCAGAATTACCAGCCAGAGCCTGGACAAGAAGGTGTTAAGGTATCTAGTGAGTAGTGACAGCACGGAAATGGCTTAGCCTTTCTGAAGTCAGAAATACCACATGCGAATTACAGAAATCACAGTGTTGCACTTGCTGGAGTATGTGTCCTCAGGGCGTTCTTTTCAAGCCAACCGCACCATGGTAAAGGTCAGCATCGTTTACAGACAAATCTATTTTGTAATACATTGTGCACACTGTGCTCTGTACGAGACAAGTTACACACAGAACTAGTTTTCTCAGATTGACACAAATTCTCACAGGCATCTCGCTGCAGAAGGAGGAGAAACGGGCAGTGCCCTGCATCCCACACATGGAGCAAAACAGACCTGGATCTGCCTGGTAGGAGCACTTGAACCCCCCACTCTGCTGCAGCCCCAAGTGCTTATTGATCCCCGTTAGATTTTGTTTTGACTCAGGCAATAAACACTGGGGAGGTTTGAGCCCTTGCCCATACATTTTCAAATCTTTTTCTCCAGCCATATGACTATAGCCAGCATCTGGCCTTGAGTATCAACTGTAGGGATGCACCTCTGATGACATTTGGAAACTGCTTCGAGTGCAAGAATGATCTGGCACATAATTTCACTTGGCTTTTCAGAGCTTTTAGAGCTTATTTGTAAAATTCCACTATCTCTGAAATACTAAAGGCGAATTTGAACAAGCTGCAAGTTTGCAAAGGGATTCACAGTTCCTGTTCACATTCCTAGCATTTGAGAACAGTTTCAGGGTTTTCTTTCCGTTTTAAGTGAGGACCACAAAAAAAAGCAGCAGGAATTAACTCTTTGGCAACCTCTTTCAGTATCCAACTTTCCTCTTGAATCTTCTCATCTTGCTCCCATATCTCCTTCATTCCCCCTTTTTCCTGAATTACTCAATCATAAAAGCATCCCTGTGGCCATGTGTCTAATTAAAATATATTTTCTATTTAGAGTCATAGGAGTGTTGTTATGCCTCCTAGGGAAAGGCAGGTTACTACAAGCATAATGGCCCCAAGCAAGAAGCATTTTTGCTATGCTATAGGACAAATATGTCCTATTGGCAGAGCTATGAAAAAGCTTCTGGTGCCAGCACAGTAGCCTCTACGTCACTTCTTTCATCAGCAGCATAATTCCTCAACATTTTCAAAAGTAAAGAGGAGAAGCTGTGGGGAAAGCTGTTTACAAAAGAGCAAGAGCAACTGGTCACAATGCTCCACTTTCTTTTTAATACAAGGAAAAGCACAGCCCTGCAAAGCAGTTTATAATTAACTGCTTTCTCCTGGCAATACTTTTGGCTCTGTATTACAGTGCCAAGTACTGATATTTATATAATTCAGCAATGTTTACAATTTTGCTTCAGAAATGTTATTTCAGTGGGGCTTTGCCACCACCCAACAAACTCTGGGGCACGTGTAGCTGCAGAAGGAGGCTCAGGGAAGAGATACTCTATTAGGACCCTCAAATTAAAAGTTTAGTCTGAAATAGACTCAGAAAAAAGTCCTGCTTTCTGATCTTGTTCTTCTGTGTAGGAGAAGTGAAACCATGGCCGGGACCATAAACAAAACCACAAACACCAACACTCTCAGTGACACCAACATCCCTTAATAACCATCTTCTCCCTCAGAATGGCCACAGTGCAGGAACAGGCAAGGACTGGCTGAGATTCCCAAAAAGCTGATTAAAAAAGCTCAAGTACTTACTAGAAAAAAAAAAGTTAATACACAGGGATTTCCTGAAAACCATATCCAATACTAACTCCTTCACAACTGTGCTGTTACTGGAGGTATCCAACATGGCTTTTCTGTGTTAATTTTAACCTGCCACAGTTAGCTGCTTCTTTTTCTTTCTCTTTTTTTTTCTTTCTTTCTTTAATTTCTTTAATTTCTTTTAATTCCTCCGTGCTTCAGAGGGGTATTTTGCATCCTGGGGAGTGCAGACCCTCAGGGATATGTGGGCTTCAGAGGGTCTGTAAACAATAACTAAAAAAGTAAATCCGTCACCCGTGAGTTTCAAGTTAAACTGCTGCACAGGAGCTGGCCCTGCCACTGGAAAAATTAAAGTACCTGTCTATTCAAATGGCTGAAAAGTAGTATTTTAAACCCAGTTCCAGAATAAACTCTTGGGTTTATGCTTTTCCACTTTCCTAAAAACAAGAAACAACTCACCCTCAGCATTCAGGGAGCTGATTCCCTAAACTCCTCCTTTTGCCCCATCTCCAGTGATTTTGTATCCTTGGTTATGGATCTCTGCTGTGCCTTCCACCACAGAGTTGGTGTGCTCCTAAAATCAGCTCTTCCTACCTCTCACTGAACCAAACCTCACAGAGGTAGTTAATTCATAAATAAATATAAAATCTGGATTATCACCAGGATTATTACCAAATCAAGTGCTCTTTTCAGGATCACCCCCTTCTGAAAATGCCCTTTTTTTGTTTTCTCTTGCCACGCACCCCGTAAATCACTATGTGCCATGAGAGCACTTCTAGCTACACAGTTCACATGTGGAATGACCAAAATATTCTCCAGAAGTCTATAAAGAAGAACCCTACACAATTCTGCTTAGTAAAACCAGAGAAATTACACAAAAGAAGTACCTATATAGGCAGAAAATTTAAACACCAGATTTCTAAATACATTGCTAAACACACCCACAAGTAAATAGAAGTTAAACCCCAACAAATTCCCAGACAAATGGAAATAATAGAATATTTTTATAAGGAGTATAGGAGATGCTTTTGCGGTTCTAGCAAATAAGTAGGAGACTCCCTCAAAGCCACTATGATTAAGTCAAAAAACTAAACCACTATGCATTAGTCAAATCCAGTTATTGAGATGTACGTAGCATAAACAGCTGAAATAACACAGCTCACTCGATGAAGGTCAGACCAGGCAAGTGACTTTCTCTTTCCAGAATTAAACACAGAGTTTAAAGAGAAGGACTGCCTAAACCCAAGGTCTAGTCCAAACTGAGCATAAACTTTTGGGCAGTTTGGGTGTTGGTTTTGTATTTGCTTTTTCTAGAAAAAGATGTATTGCTTTTTCACAAGAGAGTCTTAAAGAGGTTTCCAAAGTGGTGCAAGACCAAAATCAGCCACATATTGAGTTGAACACTCCCCCTCACGGCAGACAGGTCTCTCTCAAAAGGATTCTTACGCTGAATATATTCTCTTCATCTTGCCCACTGGAGATAAACTGTGCCACTGGGTGAAGATGACCCAACATGTGGAAGCTCCAGAGGTGTGTATGGCCATGTGCTGACTAAAGCATCTCTGTGTATTATTAACTAAGCCAAAATTGCTATAATTATTTTTCAGTTTACCCTTACATGCCACAATCCATACTGTCCTGACATGCAAATTAGATTTAAAATGCAATCTATACTAAAAAGAGTGTAAAGCCTGTATTTTGAGATGCTCCAGGGTATGCATTATTTCTAACCTGCTGCCTTCAAGCCAGCAGAAAGCCAGGGCTGATGCTGAGAGGGACTGAAGTGCTAATGAGGGCAGACCCAGTAAGTGGGTCCTGGGAGACAGGCCTGACATTTCTTTGTAGTCCAGGACAGCAAAGGACTGGAAGGACAGTGATGAACTACATATGACCAGTCCACAAGAGCAGAAAGCGATTATCTCCCACATGCATGCTGTAGGCATAATCATGACATAGGAAATTACATAGCTGACTAACAAAACCTATGAGGTCTTCTAATGACCCTTGGAGAGGGGGTTTCAATGTGATCCAGACCTCTCTTCTACGCAGAAGCTTTTAACAGTGCCCCTCAAGTCTATCTGAGACATGGATGTGACAGTCAACACAGGATCAGGTCACTAAAGCTTGTAAGATTTTCCTATGTGTAAATTGACATAAAGCACAAACCCTCTACACTCATTGACATACCCCTTCTATTTTTTACTAAATCCTCCCCAAATTGCCCTGCTAATATGTTTGCCTATATCAGCTGCTCTAAGACCATCTATAGCACTAAAATAAAACAAATCAAACGATGTTAATATAAAGTGGTATAGGTGTTCCCAGCTTGAATAAGTATTTAATACTCAACTATAGGGAAAGAAAAACAGTGAAAAATTGCCAGAAATACTGACATCATTCTTCAATTTCAAGAGCAATTCAGAGTCATTCCAAATATAGTTGGTCCTATTAAGAAAACAGCTCTCGGGTAAGAGTGCAAACTGTGTCATCATACGAAAGAAAATCACAAACATATGCATCTAATGAAAGAAGAAATTTTAAACAAAGTCAGCAATTCGCATGCCTAATAGTAAATCAGAGCCAGAAGGGGAGAAAAATCTCTGTGTGCCAACCCCATCTTTCCAGGGTGAAGTGTAATGGTGAATTTTGTGCCTGGTCTTTCAATTACTAGAAGGAAATCCAGCTTAACACCAGCAGCAAGACCCATCAGGAGAAAACCCCACTTGGAAAGATGCAGATCATGTTCCCCATCCTCTCACAAAAGTGAGATCCCCTTGTTCCATGTCTGTGGCTATATGGAGGGAAGAAAGAGCACATGATTTGTCGCTGGCAGATTACTTCTCTGTAGGATGAAGTCTGGCCTCAGCTATAGCAGCCTTAATCAGAAGTAACACCATGAAACACCCACTGTCCCACCCATCATCCAGAGACAGTGAAGAGCTATCCCTATGGGAAAGTCGTCATTCTTAGCTGTGCCTGAGTTAGAAAGGCATGGAGTGGAATATTGTGTCCAGTTCTGGGCCACTCATTTCAAGAAGAACAAGGAACCACTCAAAAGAGTCCAGCACAGAGCCACAAAGATGATTAAGGGAGTGGAACATCTCCCTTATCAGGAAAGGGTGAGGGAGCTGGGTCTCTTTAGCTTGGAGAAGACTGAGGGGTGACCTCATTAATATTTTTAAATATGTAAAAGGTGAATGTCAGGAGGATGGAGCCAAGCTCTTTTAAGTGACCTCCAGGGATAGGACAAGAGGTGCAAGCTGGAACAGAGGAGGTTCCATGTAAACATAAGAAGAAACGTTTTCATGGTGAGGGTGAGAGAACTGGAACAGGCTGCCCAGGGAGGTTGTGGAGTCTCCTTCTCTGGAGTCGTTCAAAACCCATCTGGATGTGCTCCTGTGTGACTTAATCTAGGTGATCCTGCTGTGGCAGGGGGGTTGGACTAGGTGATCTTTTGAGGTCCCTTCCAACCATTCTGTGATTTTGTGATAGGGGCTACGGCCCTTTTTTTCCCCGATATACAGATCAGGAGGCACTGGAACCCAGGAAAGGAGGCTGTGCAGCACATCTGCAATGTATGAAGCCCCGAGTCCACATTGCATGACTGTGTAAGACAAAGCTCCACAACCCTCGTGTGCAACCTCAGCTCAAGCTTTCTTTCCATTTTTTGCTTTGAGACAAGATTCTCAAGGGAGCCTCGAAGAGTCATGTAACCCAGTTCAACAACTTTGAAATTTCCTATTGACCAGAATAGCATTAGATCATATTACCCATGTCTATTTGTTAACAACGAGCGCTCGTTTACCCATGTTGATGCCACATGGCTTGGATGCATGTTTTGTACACCATAAATGGCAAGGACGATGCTTTCAAGACATAAATACTGTGGGACATGCAGCAGCTCCACTCAACGGCAATTTTCTCAAGTGCCCAAAGAACACAGAAGGAAAAGTTTCAAACTTCACCAAAGTTTACAACTTCCCTCCCACCAACCCACTTGTAGTAAATATAAAAGTAAACAGCCATCACTATTACAGTAGTATTTTAAATTTAGAAAGGGAAGAATTGACATTTCTATAAATAAATGCCAATAAAAACCACATGGATCGTGCCACATCCACATATTTGTTGTGACTCATATAAGAGACCATTTAAAAAATAATGAAACAGACCTTTCCTCTTTGTTTTTAGTTAGAAACCCCCTGTTATCCCTTTTAAGAGCAAAGCTGTGAACAGCCACTCTTTTCAGTTCTAATTATTACATTTACAGCAGACACAGGAGTGACCAGATTGCATCGCACTGGAGAGATGCTTCTTGACAAGATGTATTATGCCAAATACTGTTGCTGCATATGGACTCTTCTGCTTTTGGTGGAGGGGAAAAAAAAGAAACAGCTGAATAACAACCCCATGCTGATATCTGTTTTCCAAACAAGTATTTTGGCACGAATTAACTATTGCACTTGATGCTCGGGCCACCAAGGTCTGAATCCGTTCCAGTTGCCCACCAGGAATGGTTGCTTAGCTGAGGCTATAAAGATATGCATGTGTAAGTCCAAAAAGGTCCCAGTTTAATCCCTGGTGCGTCAGTTAAGACAGGAGATATCACAAAGGTATGAAGATATTTGAAGCAGGCTGTTATTCTATTTGGTGGGAATCAAATGGATTATATCTAGAAATTTTGGACTAATCTCAGAAGGAGTCAGTGCTGGTGTGCAAAAACATATCCAGCAAACTTCACTGCTATGCATTTCTCAGTTGGTTTTGATTCAGATAGAGCTAGAACATATATTAGATTATTTGCTGGAGTTTCCTAATATACCTTTTCAAATTATTGAACAAAATTTCAAGAAAAATAAATGCATACTTTTAATGCCTTCAAAAAGAGGCATAGTCTCTAAGAAAATTAGGATTTACCTATAACTCTACTCTCCTGGAAAGAAAAAAAAAAAAATATATATATATATATAATGGGGAAGTAAAGGAGGCAGTAACATCCCTGTTTAATTTAATGATCCATAATTTTAATTTGGTAAGATATCTGGCAAAGTAAAAGCTGTAACATAGCCTTAGGGAAATGATTTCATAGTCTACTTACTAATACAAATTGTCGATATCAAAACTAACCCACAGGTTTCTGCACATAGATGTAAGAACTGGGCAATATAGGCAGCTGTCTCTGACAGCCAGAGATAGAAACATGGATGCAATCAAGAAGAATATTAGGCTTTACTTTGAAAACTGATTTGATTAATAGATTGAAAGTCTCATAGCTACAGAAGCAGAACCCCCTAGTATGGCCAGTCTAACCTCAGAAAAGAACAATCTATTCCAATTAAGCCAATGCACAATTAATAAATTAGAATTTCTGAATAAAAATTTAAAAAACCCTCAATGTTTAATTTGGAAAAAAAATGTCATCACCATTTCCTTGGTCAAATTGAGCAGTGGGGCAGCCCACAGACTAAATGAGTATCTTGTACGTCTGTCATTGTTAAAAGACAAACTCCATACCTACAGATTGTATTTTTTTTTTTAACCTTTTTTTTCTTCAGAACTCCTACTGAACATAAACAAAATGGTGTATGAGTAAGCATTGCAAGAGTGAATCAATATGTATTACAGATGACAACTGCAGACTTAGTTGGCCAAATACCAATTAATTTCTGCAGCTGTCAGTTCAGGATATATTGGATATGTTCCAAACACAGAGGTTGCTGTTAGGTTTAACCTGGTGCAGACAAACCTGCGATGGAGTACAAATATTTTCCCATTTTATTATGGTCAGAGCCAGTCCTCATCTGCCAAACTGGTTCAAGACACTTAGAATCATGACCTGAACGAGACACAAAATGTAATTGTGATTCATCTTCTATAAATGAAAGCAGGAGGTAGAAATTGTCGATGAGTTGTTTTAAATTCACACCGGGATCGCACATCAGAAAAATTTGCCTACCACCACCATTACTGGTCTAATTTCCTACAATGGAGGCCACAACTACAACACTTGGTATTCATAAAGCATTTTAGCATGCAGCTAAGAGCAAACAACTGCTTTGGACAAGAACTGCTCAAGAAAATGTCATTTCTGATAAGATTTCTGTTTCTACCTTCTTGAACTGACATTTTTGGAATACTTGTTTTTCCTCCTTGTACATTCTGATCCACTTAGAAATGCATATTTTATGATTTCCAGAGCAAGGGAGATTTGAGCTGCAGATGCAGCTGCATACCTTGAGGATGCTTCCAGCTGGCCAGATGAATCCTACCTTGCATTTACTTCTTTTCCTTAATGCAGTGCTTCACAAAGTATAAGTAATTCCCCACTCAGATACTCCAGTGTTTTTTGAGTTTTATGCCATGGATTTTAATGGCATGAAAGTAAGAGAAAGGAGTATCCACTGAGGTGCTTGGACTCTGCGTATAAATAACTTACCCGTCATCAAAATATGGTCATCTTGTGGTTAGAAACTAACCGGGTCCCAACAGTATGTCACAGCAGATTAATACAGAACACTGAATTCCTCCAGTTGATATTTCAAGATTAAGTTATAGAAGAGAGACACAATGCAATACGTTGACAATATTTTGACAAGGACATCTTCACTTTGCTAATGCCATGAGACCTTTAAATCGCCTTTTCTACTTTTTTTTCTAAATGAAGAAATTACTTTCATGGAAGAAACCCACTTCCCCTACTACTACTGAACCACCCAAAACCCTGCAGCTTCTGAACACTATGCTGTAGTGCTGCTTCAAACATAGCTGTTGCAACCTGTAACTGCCTTGTCTACAGTGGTTTGGAATTTACAGCTGCATGTCCTCCCATGCACACTCACCCACCTCAGTTTCTGTGAGTTCCACAATCCCAAAGTGAAGGCACGTGCTTACAAATTAGGTACTCTTAGCTTTAAACATGTGGGTGTAACAAAGACAGACCTTATGCATCCAGATATAAAGTTGAGTCATTTATCAAATTGTTAGATCTTATTAAAGGGTCTTTATATATCTTAACAATTCTTTCCTTTTAGGTAACAGACAAGGGTACAAATAATCAGATACTTGTACCACCAAAGCACACCTGTAACCATCTTCCTGAGTGATACATACTGGAAAATAGGGTATATATTCACATTTTTTAGCTCTGAATGGATCCTGGCTTTGTTATCCCAGCTAGGCACAGGACAAGGTCCACATAAAACACACATCTGGCACAGAAGCAGAGTCCAGCTAAGGCTGAAAAAACAATTGTGCTAATTTGAAAGCGTGTTAGAGTAACTATTTCAGAAAGCAGCCATTTCTTCCATAACACATTGAGTTATTTTCCAAGCCAGAGCTCTGAGTGATGTACTTTCTTCCCCTCTGATATTCCCCCTCCTCTCAATATGGATATGCCATTTTTTGCATTGACTCAGGGTTTGTGGTGACCTTGAAGAACAACAGTTATGCAAGGGAGATTTGGAATACCATCTCCACCCAGACGAGAGGACAGCTGCTTTGTCACCCAGCAGCTACAGTGAAACGACTTAGCATGCTATAACCTACTTGAAGAAACACAACTGTCTGCGTGCGCCGTCTCGCAGAGGCTAAAACACAGAAATACTGCACGCCATCGCTAACGCTGGTACAGAGCACCCCGCATGTAAATGAAACTGTGTAAGACAGGAGAAAATGCAAGGGATTTTGTCCGTGTTTACTGTTACAAAGGGGATTTTTCTCTCTCATTTAATATATTTTAGGATTTTTAAGATGCCTCTGTCTGCTTCCCTACATCTGCTTACATCTAATCTAGAATGAAATACAATCCAGACAGTCCTGGCTGCAAAGGCTTCCCCTGCAAAGTTTCCAGCATCTCAGTGATCAAAAATGATGTCAGCTTTGTTTCAGGTTTCTTCTTTTTTTTTTTTTTTTTTTTTTCGGTCAGTTGCATTAATTCTTTGCAGCAAAACAATTTACTTTAAAGTAAGTCAACTGCCAGTGCCAAGGCAGAGCTGTCCTGTGCCATACCCACATCTATAGGGTCAGATTCGCTCTGCCTGAAACCCGAGAAGGACAATTCATCCAGTCTGAATCAGCTTGATTCAGATGATCTCACAGGCTAAAGCTGATGTCAGCCTCCAGGCATCCATGCCCAACCGTCCCCCTACCCCGAAGCAGTTTGTAGATCCTGGCTCCTTTCCATGCGTAACCTCCCTAGAAGAGACGTCTGCAGTAGTGCCCAGCAGTAAGGGTGGCTCCTGTGGAGGACACATATGTCCCAGCAGGCACTCAGATCGGCCCAGCAGATGCATGGGGGCAATGATGAAGCATATCCATTTGGGATGTCAAAAAATATGTTCTTGGAAGGACCCTACTCTTACACCACTGACATCAACACCATTAATGGTGGTATCACTGTGTATCACCCCCTAACTAGTAGCTGGATGCCTGGGCACCCCAAGCTATCCTCAGGGCTGCAGAGCCCTTCTGGGGAGCTGGCTTTTGGGATGCTCTGGATTTGCAGTTGGCAGGGCTTGGAGCACAGCCACATGGGGAAGGCAGAGTCAGCCTTCTGTCACCCCAGCTCGACTGCAATGGCATGAGCAAGCCAGGTTTTAACAAGTAAATCTACATAAAAGCTTTCTCTGAAAGTGATTACTTAATATAACAACCAGCTGTCTCTTCAATTCTTGCTGAGGCAGCCTATCTTCTCACCGTTATTCATAGAGGGGGGGGAAAGGGCGGGGGGGGAAGGGGTGGGGGGGAGTTGCAAGCCTATTCTGTGA
>JANIJG010014314.1:0-65473 GCA_024611175.1 Megaceryle torquata
AGACTGTGCAGTTAGTTAGTAGAACTGAGCTGAAAAGTTAAATCACTGAACAGAATTAGTTCTGTTCTCACTCAAACTAGGACATTCTTAAACTTCTGCTTTTTCTTAGTAATAAATGAGAGCAATATTTTAAAAGTACTGAGCTTTCTTACTGTTCTGAAATACCCGATAAACAGCATTGAACATACAGTGGGATACTTCAACATTTTGAATCTTTGAAACGCCATAATAAATGAATGGAAAAAATCATAGGTAGTGGTCAGGGCCAACTTTAATACTCCAGTGACACCTTAAGAAAAGGATAAAATGCATGTATAAAAGCTCACATCAACTATATCTTTTTTTCCTTGTAAATAATTAAAATTCAATTTAAACAGATAGAAATCTTAACGTAGGAGGGAGTGAGTTATGCAGGTAATATGTAATGAACATTTATGAAATGTCTTTCTGTCTTGTGCTTCTCTTTTAAAGTCATTTGCTGTCATCTTCATGGTTGTTGTGATCAGTGTTACAGAAAATATCTCAACATTCTTACTCTTGAAAATGTTTCTGTGAATCTGACAGTTGGTACCCAAATGAAGTCATTACCTAAAGCAGTAGTGGAAAAAGAATGTACTGCTATTATTACTTTTGAAAAGAATTCTTTTTAAACTCTGCTCAGCCTGCTATTGTATGCCTGCTGTTTTACCTTGTTATTAAAATATCACAACAGAGATCAAACTCAGCTGTGATCAAGAACATGCCATCTGTATGTTAATTCTTAAAAGTATGGTATGGTAATAGTCATGTAGGGGAAAAAAAAAATCAGTCCCTCTGAGAACTTATTGAGCTATTTTGAAAACCAGGCAGGGCTTAAATATGCATAGTGGGATTTTTGGGGGGTTTATTAAGAGATAGAATAAAATGAGTCAAGTTTTCAGGTGTGTGTGAAATGTACTAAATGCAAGTGGTTTGGGAAGCTATCTCATCCTTAAACACAGGGCAAAGAGGGATTTGGTTTGCTCTCACATGGCATGGGGTGGCTGAAGGCAGCTCTTGTTGATGCTACCAGTGACAGCCCCTTCTGGGCTTTCATAAGCACATGGAGTGAGATGACTTTCTGTCCCTCCCATATATGCTTCTGGAGCATGAAAAAGGGATACACTAATAAAGTCCTTTACTTCATCCTCTCCTCATGCTGTTCTCTTGTTCTCTTGTGTTATAGATTTGTGTTTCGCTAAACTCCACTGAAACACGCGGAAGTTATCTAGGTTGCCATTTCATAACCCAGGTAGTGACCATCTCCTTCAGAGCAGGGTATGGGTGTGAGAGAGGGTAAAAGGTAAGAAGGGAGGTGAGGCTGTAATTCCCCGATGCTCTTGCAAGTGGCATAGCAGTATCTGCAGTAATGTAATAAGCAAGAAATATAATACTTCATTTTCTTTGTCACTGGTTATTGCACTGGCTTATTTACTTTGCTTGCCAGCAGTAAAGCAAAATCTTAGAAACTTGATTAAGCTACTTCATAGCTGTTTATCACCTTTTTAGGAGTAAAGTGAGAAGACTTTGTTTTTAACAGAAGATACAGCTGGTGTACCAATAAAGGCTGAAGCACAGTTGCCTTAGTCTTCAGAAACTGTGTTCATGGGGGGAAAAAATGCACATTTCTCGGACAAATATTCCTTCACTCTCTGTCATGGCATGGACATTTATAAATGTCCTAGTGAAGTGGGATGTGTGGGAAGGCTGTTATGGAAGAAGAACTTTGATCCACTGTGGAAAGGGTCCACAGTAATTCCAAAGGGTCTTGGGAATTAGAAAGGGAATGGAAAAGCACAGTCCATGGGAAGCAAAGATACTGCATTTATCTTGTCAAACCTAACTGAGACTGATTAAGCATTTCTGTGCTCTAGTTTTCTTGAGAGAGCAGTTTTGTCACCTGCTCCCATCTTCTGCCTACAGAAAATCTGGTTTTCTTAGTTTGTCTTGTTTGGTTAGTTTTGGTTGTTTTTTGTTTGGGTGGGGTTTTTTGGTGTGGTTTGTGGTTTTTTTTGTTTTGGTTTGGTTTTTGTTTGTTTTTTGTTGGTTGGTTGGGGGTTTTTTGTTTGTTTGGGTTTTGTTTTGTTTGTTTGTTTGTTTTTCTTTTGTTGTTGTTCTGGGGTTTTCGTTTGTTTCTCTTTTTTTGTATGCAAGTATGATGATACAAGATATACCTGCCTTATTTGAGGGATGATTTTGTGCTCTGTTAAGATGAAATGGGCTTATTCAAGTTGTTGCACAGGAGAATATATTAGCTTAAGATTTTTTTTTAATCTGAATTCCTTATTCTCATGGCTTAAGACTAGATGGGAAACTGTCAGTTCTATTTTTGTTGAAAAAGTTTATATAGCCATTCATTCTGTGGGATAGCAGAAGTGTACCTAAGAGATGGCTGTAGGTAATGTTTGCTATCTGAAAAAAACATTTTGTGTTTGTATGTCATAAATGTAGAAATAAATAAAAAATGCATTGCCTAGAATATGGCTCTTTGCACAGTGGATACAAAACTTTGTATTAACTTTCTCATTGAGCAAGGTGGGCCTGAAAATGTTATGGACTGCTGGTTGGATGTCTCTTTCAAGTGCATGCTTGTGTTGCTTTAAAATTCAGATACTTGATACCTCTGAGTTGAAGACTGAGGTGGAGCAAGTTAAATGCTTTTATGTATTGGGCTTGACATCAACTGACCACTTGATCTAGATACAATTATCAGAGGAGGCAGGAAGGGAGTACAGAAGTCAAAAGAGTGTAGTTGTCCTTCTTGGCCCTATATTCTCTTGCTGTGACTAACATGTTCCTGGAGAGTTCAGTGAAGACAAAAGGAGGGCACAAAGCGTGCTTTCGCCTTGCTGTCTTAGTAGGCTAGTGCCAGGTGAGTGTCTGTGGAAAGCTCTCAGCCTTTGAATAAGAAATGTCTGTCACTATTGTTAGTACTTGCATTTTTTAGGCAAGGACTAGGCATATTTCTGTGAGACATTCTAGTTCATCATATTCCCAGCCCACACTGGCCCAAGGCCAAGAGCACTGACATGTATCACCCCTCAGCAATATCCTAGCTGGTGCTCATTAGGGACCTGAACCATTACAGATTTCTTCTGTTCCTAGAGCTAAAACTAGATGGTTTCACATGCCATGTGTGTGATCTCATTCCTCTGCAAGACACTGAGCTATTTGCAGATACTGTACCTGGAAAGAACTGGGAATAGAGGGAGTACCTCCCCCAGGTGAAGATAACACCCTTTCCTAATCTTCTCTGCACCCAGCTTTTTAAATCACTGCTTAACAGACTTAATTTTTCATAGATTCCTCCCCCGTGCTGCTCCAGTGCTGTAAATGAATGGGATGGAGTTAACACCAAATTTCACCAAATGTTTTAGTGAATATTGCTGCACAACTCTGTGAAGAAGACAGTTCTTGGAAGTTCTTGTTTCCTATACAAGGGTGTTCAGCGAGTCTTTGCCTTACTTATTTTTCTTTTTAAAGCCTGAGTATTTCTTTCTGCTTTGAGGAAAAGTTACAATCCAGAACACGTAATAATATCAGGTGTCTGCTAATTGAGTTACTACTAATACAGCTTCACATTTGGCTTACAAACATTGGAGGTGTTGGGGTGTGGGAGAGCAGCTGTGAAAAGGTCAATCTTGAGAAATAATTCATCATGACTAGGAAATACTCCTATCACCTGGAGACCAGAGTGCATTGGGAGAAAATAATAAATAGGAAGTGACAGAACAATATGATCTAATAGGGCCTGACAACAGATTTGTTAAATAACCTTCCCTGTAAAGATTTTGGTTCTGTTTATCTGATATTTCCAAATTTATAGATAAAACACAGTGGTGAACTTGGGAAAGGAACAATTCAAACTTTTCAACGTGTCATTCACATGTGATACAAGGAAGTTCAGCAAAAATTGTACAGAAAAGACAGAGTGGGAGAAATACATGATACACATTTCTTGTGAATCTGGGAAATAGAACCATCTTGTCTTAAACTTTCTGGGCAGCTCCTCCAACAGGATTTCCCTTTTTCTGGCTGGTGGTCTGGCTCTTACAAGAACTTTGTCAAGTTCTTCCCTAGCTTTCTCCGAGCAGTTTCACAGCAGATTTGGAAGTTCTTCAAGGCATGAGAATTACCCCTGGAGCTGTTCATTAAATGTTGGATTTTACCTTATCTTAAAGCACAAAAGTACCTAATTCACAGTATTAAGACAGGTGAAATCACTTGTTCTCCAGTATGCTTAATTTCCTGTTAAACTGTCTGACAAAGTTGGTATGACCAGGGGAAATATAGTCTGATGTCTGTTAACAAAGCTATAGGATACCTCTTCAGGTACACAAAGCAATATTCAAAATGGGGGTGGCTTAGCTATGGGATACAACATCTGAAGGCATGGTACCCCAGCTCCTGAAAGACAGAGACCAGTATTGCATGCAGTGTGAAAACTCTTGCAGGGTCTTTGCACAATATTCAGTTTTGTCTCCTGTGGGGAGAATTTAGTGGCAGTTTCCTTCAAGGTCAGTTAAGATGATGTGAAACAGTATTTTTGGCAGCCATATAAAGAAGGTACTGTGAGAAAAGCAACAGCTTGAATTATACAGAAGTTATGGTCAGTGATGTTTGTAGTCTCTTAAGCTGTAAGCTTTTCTTTTCAAAGGAGTACCAGAAGAGGCTAATGATATTGGACAACATAACCAGATGTAGTGCTTTAAGTTGAGAGTCCCGAGGAGCTTGTTGTTCTCATAGTAGGTACAAATATGTGGCTTTATTTCTTCCCTAATAAGATGGTGATATTATCTTTACATACAATGAAATGTTAATTTGATTATATTACTGACCTGTGGTGCTTTTCTTGACGATGGTAATGGGTATGAGGAGGACTTGATCCCTATTTATAATCTTATAGTGGCCATACAGGAGTCTACTTAAAATGACTGATGTCTTACCTATTAGGGATGGGTTTTAGAGGCTCTTTCATTAAACTGTATATAGACTATATCAATTAAATGATTTTCGTGTTTTCATTTATCTTTTACATAGAATTCACCTACTTTTAAGTGGAATGTGACCTCTGCTTAAAAACATTGAATAGAAACATTCAGAATTTGCAGAAAGAAAAGGTGTTTGAGTGAAATCTGCAGTACTGTAGATGACCTTACCCAAAGTAAACACAGATTTCATTACCAATTTCAATTTCACTTTATTTTCAGAGTTGACTTGCGCCTCAAATTTTATTTGAACTGAGGCTGTAGGGATTTCTTACATACGGTACTTTGAATGACTTTCAGAAAGTTAGTTAAAATGGTGAGAAACTAGCCAAAAAATAAATGCTTACATTGACTCCTACTTTTTATATCAAATTTCTCATACCATATAAAAGAGAATTTTAGTAAGTGATAAAGCCCTAATGTTGGTTGTTGGGTTTTGGTTGGTTGGTTTTGTGGGTTTTTGTTTTGTTTTGCTGGTTTGCTGGTTTTGGTTTTTTTGGTCTTTTAATTAAGATGAGTTTCATTTTCCTTCCCTTCTGCTTAATATGTTTTCAAAAATGGTGTAGCAACATACTTATTCATAATATATTAGGGATGGGGGAAGGAAGTTAACAGGATAAACTTTCAACCACTTACAGCTTTCTTGGAGTCCTTTTATTTAAAAGTGAGAAAGCAAGGTTTTGATTTCTAGTCTACATTGAACTCTATGCATACTACCTGTTTATTCTGAAACCACTTACCATATGTCCTTAGGTCCCAAGTAGTTTTTAACAGTCAAGCAGTATTTGTATAAATGAGTTTCAGAGCAAATTTTAGGGAATTTCCCTGAACAGTGAGGTATGCAGATTAGGCAACACAGGAGAAGCTCTGGTTCTGCTGATGAAGCCATTTTAAGTTCCTACTTGCCCTGGGCCACTCCTGCACAGAAGTTTTCCATTTGTTCACTGACATGGTAGGAGTATTTGTGGAGCTGCACTGTAAATAAGCTCCATTGGAAAAAGCTGAGTAAAATGCGGCACAAAAGGAAGAGGTTTTTCCACATTTTCATACATTCAAACACCATTCTATCAGTTTCACAAAACACATCAGCTTAAGCAAGAGGATGAAGTGTCTCTCTTCATACCACTGTACACTGTTTTTGACTTTAATGTCAGTGGAAGTAAATAGTAAAACTGTCATATGTAGTTCCATAAAATCAGATGGTTTTAATGAGCTGTTATGTTAATTTAAAACATATTCACCATGACAAAGACATGCCATGTAATTGTTGAGTCTTCTTTGTGTTTCTTATAATTGAATATTTAATTATAATTTAAAAAATGATAATAGAATTAGCATAATTTATTTGAGAAATCCATATTAGTATCCTTAATTACATTATTTCTAACAATATTACACATTAAAGATAGTCTGATAAGGGTTCACACGCTTAGATTCCTTGGTGCTTGCCCTCTAGACATTTGATAGTAATCCTTACATTTCTGAGGAAAAAAATCTATCATTTCAACATTATGGAAATGCATGTAGTCTGGCAAATCAATCCCATTAACCTCTCTTATCCCAGTGGTTTTGGTTATTCGTAACTTTTTACATGAAACTGTAAGGGTATAAAACTAATAGTAATGCAGGTTTAAATCCTTGCAATCTGTTCTGCTTTAGGGATGTTTGTATCACTGCAGATGTTCTGGAAGAATGTAATCCAAATTCAGTGTATGGTGAATTGTTCACCTCTAAAGACTCATCTTTGAAGAAATATCTGTTCAGTGGTATAAACTTCTAGTTGAGCCAGATGTCACAAACCTGAAAATTAACTGGAGCCCATCTACAGCCAGGCCTATTTATATCTTGTGTAAACTGGAAATACTTGGGTATAAACATACAGGGAAACATTGACAGTATTATTGAGAGAACTGTGGATGTGTTAGCTCTGTCACTCACAAAGGGACTGTCTGTGAAGGAGCTGGAGTGGCAAAGCTGGCTCTTGTGCCAGCTCTTGGGGCATGGGGGCCTGGCTCCGTGCACCAGCTCTGTTTTGGCGAGGGTCACGTCAGGAGCGTGCAGCTTGCTGCACCCCCTGTGGCCTCCAGCTTGTGTAGGCAAAAATGATACCCCCATGAAGTGTTTGCCCAGGTGTGGCATCTGGCATGTGAATGCCCTGGTCTTGCCTGCCCATGGCTCTCTGCCTAAAGGTGGAAAGTCTTTGATGTCTAATTAAAGCCATTAGTGACAGGGAAGTGGACAAAGCTCTTCTGTCTCTGTAAAGGCTATCTATGTATAGAATCTCTATTACAGCTAAATAAAGAAATATTTCTTTGCCTAACTGTTGTCTGTGTTCTCTCTTTGAATGAAATACAGAAGAAAAGATGCAAACAGAAGCTATATTTAGTGAGAAGTATCAGTGAAGTCTAAAGGAACACATCAAGTTGTCTTTGGAGTTCAATAAACTTGGCTCTGGTAGGACTCAGACTGTGGCTGGTGATGCTCGCTGTCTAATCCAAATTCAGTTGTTTGCAAAATAAAAGTGGTTCTACCCTTACAAATAACTGGCAATTTTAACTCAGTGTGAGGCATTAAAAACTCCTCTCTTCTCTGTGGTTATACAGCCCAGTAGGATGGAAGCCTTTTTCTATTTTGTGTACTACTACAAATGGAGGTTCATCATAGCTCAATAGGGAAATAGTATAGCTTAACTACACTATATGCATGCATACAACCCATTGGAACAAACCTTTTATGCTTCTGTTTTGTGTATTTTGGTACAGTTTGATTTGCTTTGTTATACCATACAAAGCAACAGCTCAAAATACTCAGCTAAATTCTGAGCATAAAATATGAATTACATTAAAAAAAAAAAAAAAAAAAAAGAAGGTTTGGAATATGTTTTGAGAAATAAGATTAGAAGTAAAACAAGAAAAGAACAAGGTTTATTGGACAGAAAAGGAATTGGTAATCCTGTGCATTAGAGAGGATGACGTGAGAAGCACAAAGGAAGAGGTGATGAGAGTGTGGAAAATAGCTTGTTTAGGTACAGAAAGATCCAGGTTGTATGCAGAGGTGGCAAATGAGGGATTAGAGGGTAAAATAAGCCAGTTACTGGATCAAATGTTGAAGAATCTGGTTCAATACAAAGGGGTGAAAATCTAGGCTGCTTGGAAAAGGATTAGTATTGTAAAGTGATAATTGCAATTCAAAAGGAAGACAATAAGGCTTCCACAAGAGGGGAAAAGAGGGATAAAACTGAATCTGAAAAAGTGAAGTGAAAACCCAGGGTTTAATGAAGCAAATATCTGCCATGTAATAGAAGCCTCTTATTTAATCCAGGAGGGGTTGATGATAACACAAATGAATAATCAATTTGATTTCAGTTTTTCTGACATGATGTGTGCCTCAATCTTTCCTGGAGGACAGAGGCAGGGAGGTTACAGCTGTGATTACATGAAATGGATTTGGAGCATTTAGCATTTTCACTTGCTGCCAGGTGTGCTCCAAGGGGTAAACTTTCAAAACCACAATTGTAAGATGTGTGTACAAAAGCTCGGGGCTTGTTTGGATGAAAATGGATTTGGGATGCATTTCTCTCACACTGACTGCATTCCTAGAGATAGGTATTTATTTATTTTTACGTATATATTTGGATAGTGGTATGGAATTTTTATGGAGCCAGTGCGATTTATTATTTTATTTTATTCTCCCTTCCCTGGAGTAGGGAATTCTGGTGCAAAAATAATTTTAGTTGCTAATAATAGCAGAGTTTGGAGTAATTTTGGCTTTTTTTTTTAATACATGGAATTTGGTGAAGCAATAACAAACAGAGTTAGTCTAACACTAGTAAAATGTATTTATATCACTCTGATTGGAAGAGTTATCATTGAATGAATTATTCATGAGCTATTTTTCAAACAGATTAATGCAAAATGTATTCCCAGTTTATTTGAAGCAATATTGAAAATTAACATATGATTGCAATTAATAATTTGAATGTGGGTAGGCATTGTTCATCATGATTATTGCTTCCTATAATACCTAAGATACAAAAAAGAGTGAGATATAGTGATCCAAAATGAAAATGTCTGCCTATGTTGCAAAGCAAGCTCTTCCAAAAGAGACAAACCACTAAGTTCCTTTAGAAATGTCCTGTAGCATTTTTATTCCAGAGTCTAAAGCTGCTGATACTGTTGGTTGAATGCATCTGCTTCATTGTGTATTCTGAGGATAAAGGCATGACATCCCAAGGTTTCTTGTAGCATTTTCTCATTTTACTTCATGAAAAATACATTTGTTTCTGGAGAATAGTTTCCCAAACAGTTTCTCAGGTTTCTTTTTGCTGCCTGAGGACTGAATTCTTACAACTTCGGGATTTTATTTAAATTTTGCCTCTGTCAATGAAATAAGCAGTGGAACTGAAATGAACACCTGTGCCTATGTATGTTGGTTGAATCAAGTTTGGATACATTTTTCAAAGCTCTGTGCCAATCTGTCACAAGGTCTTGGTTTCAGTCCCAGATCAATTGTGGTGGCCTATGCTATGTGGGCCATTATACAGCAGACCAGACCAGGGGATGTGATCTGGCCTTTCCCAGCCTTGAGTTACATGAATCTTGGTTAATACTAACTGTCCAATGTGAAACAGGGGCATAGGATAGGTTGTTAGTTTAAAATTATATGTATTACTCAGTAGAAGGTGGCCATCATGTCTTAAGAACTAGTTTATATTCATTAGAGGGATCTAACTAGTTGCTCACCTTTTTAATTTTTGGCTGATGCAATAAAAGGCCCATCTACTAGCATCAGATCTTGGGATACTCTGCCACTCCACATCATAGCTCTGTTTCACATGAAGGCTGAATACTTTGGCATGTAATGCTCCTAGTATTTTTCTTGTAACCTTCTGCTGCAAATTAGACCTCACCCACTGCTATCTGATGAAAAGTAAGATGCCCAAAGAAAAGGTTGCCTGCTGTGGTTTTTATTTCCCAAGAGACTACTTCTTACAAGCTCATTGCCTTATCTAGAAATTTTGTAAACCATTGTGATTTAATAAATGCCTGTAAGACACCTTTCAGTGCCTACCCATATCATATACTAATGCATCAAATAACGAGCCAGGGGAGGAAAAGCTGCTTGGTGTAGAAAATCATGTTCAGCTTTGATATTTTAAGTCTGACTGCTAGACTGAAAAAGTATGTGAAATAACTCTTCAGGAATCTTAACATGTCACATTTGTAACCAATCTCCTTAAATTGTAATGTAATTCTGAATTTTTAAAGAATAGGTCTTTTTCTTGTCTTTTTATTTTTCCCGAAGGGTCACTTACTCACTTTGGGTTGATTTCTGCTTCCTGAACAGGACATAAGAAGTCTTTAATAGTTTTGCTTGGCATGCTTATTCAGAAATAAGTATATTATCACAGAAGTACTTTTCATGCTATTGTCAGAAAGGTGAAAGATGTATTAAGGGTTACTTGAAATGAAGAGGTGGACAAGTATTGTCTTTATCAAAATAAGATGTGAAACTGAAAGTGTATGCCAGGGACATGATTAGATACTGTTTTGATCAGCAGAACCATAAAATTTCCATACTCTTATTCAGTTTGGACTATTTTTTTTTCTTTTCCAAAACTCTGTAGTGAGCAAAATTGATGTTAGAGGAATTATCCACCAGCAAGTTAGTTTTCTTTGAATAGTTGTTAATGATAAATCTATCAATCGTGGAAGCTCCCCTGACCTGGAGATGAGACCCTTCAGGGTGATGCTGCCTTTGCCTATCTCTACTTTAGAATGGGAACGTGATACAGAGCTCAGCAAGAGATTTGACTGGATATTGCCCCTCTTTACTGTACAACGTGTCTTGCACGGTCTCTTTAGATGTTGCCATGGACTTCAGTTGTTGAACACTGATATTCAGGCATGTTTTTCCTCTTGGCATTGTTACGTTTTTTGGCCGTGGCATCATTCTTGCCTTCACTATCATATAGTTACAGAGCACTTAAAAAAACAGAGAAAAATTCTTGAGGCATTCAATTATCTGTTGAATGTGATCAGTGACAAATAATGTTACCCATTTTCTTTGTCAGAAAGAATTGTGAGGTCTGATGTGGGGTAAAGGCAAGTTCCTCAACCCTTGATAAAATGTTTGTTTTCAGAATTAAATATAATTGGAAAGAAATATGAATGGGCAGAACAAGTATGATCTGGATGCAGTTATATATAGTGAATAAGGTTTTCAGTTTTATTTCTAACTTAATGACTGGACTGTATACCAACTTCAAATTTTGAAGCAATGCAGATGTTCCAGGGACACAAGATTCTATTTCTTATGTTTCATGTAAATTGTAGAAGATCAATAAAGCAGAAAATTTCTTTAATGAAAAAAATATGTTCCATGATCAGTGTCTTTCAAATGCCAGATATTCTTGCTGCACACTTGATTGCAAAAGACTCAAAAAAGCTGTGTGAGAGATCTTAACAGAGTGTTACAATGCAGTGTACTTCTGCATCTTGCGCAGTGGTAGTAGTAATGGGCTGAATTATTGGCACAGGCAGTTGTGGGAACAAACAATTCATCCATGTGATTGTTGTTATTTTTGGTTTCAATTCAAACATTAGTAAAAAAAAAAATTAGACTTAATATATTTTAAAATATTCTTTTTGTTTAATATTGCAAAAGAGATAATGCACATAGATCTATCACAACAGAGATGCTCACCATTGAAATCCTGCAAAAAGGATTACTGTCATGGTTTAGGGTCAGGGCAGCCTACTAGACCTATAATAGACACTCTCTGTTAACCCCCCTTCCTCCCCAAAGGGGAACAGAAAGGGAATAAGGGAGAGAGTCTTTGCAATTAGAAAAGGAAACTTGAATGAAAATTAAATAACAATAAAAATTTAATAGTTACAAATATATACAAAACCAGTATCGAACCCAACCCCCCCTTGATGGCAGTTATGTCACTGTCAGCACTGATGCTGTGGAGCAGGCAACAGGAAAAGTCCCAGACTGGGCCCAGTGGCAGACAGGAATGGTGTTCAGCAGCTGGATTCTGGTACTGGATTCATGAACACACAGATCGGGATCCAAGGCAGAATGGACAGTCCCCCCAAGTGCTGGCCATTGAAAAAAGAGAGGAGAGGCCAGAAGAGCTAAGGCAAGCAGAACTTGACTCTTGCGATCCCTCATCTTTATACTGAATATGACGTGTATGAGATGAAATCCCTCAGTGGTCAGTCCTGTCCGCTTCTCCATGCAGGTGCAGCCTTTCACTTTCTGCACCCCCCAATGTGATACACAAGATCCAGCAGTGGCCTTGGTCTGCACACCAATCCTTGGTAGTAACTCTAACCATGGGGTGTTATCACTGCCAGCAGCAGACACTGTCTGTGAAAACAGGCTGCTGACTTCAGAAAGTGCAGTTAGTTAGAACTACTGAGCTGAAAAGTAGAATCACTGAACAGATTTAGTTGTTTTCAATGAGACCAGGACAATTGCTTATCACAAAAATATCCCAAACATTTTCATTAAATGAATAGTAATCTATTGTATCAAAGTGTGAAGATAAATAGAAACAAACAAACAAACAAACAAAAAACCACCAAAAAACCACACCCCAAAACCAAAATCCAACAAAACAAAATGAAGGATTTTGCAGCAACTGGTTATTATATCTTTACAGAGTGGTGTATTGAACTATTACGTCTTATCTTTAAATAAATGAGAACTCTCTTAAAATTATTAAATGCACATGCAGGCATTCAAAATTTGATTGACTTTCTCCTTTCTTCCTAGTTTTGTTTTATTTATTATTTTCTATTTAAAGCAAAACACCTCAAACCAAACTCCTTTCCCCTGTTTTAATCTAGGACTCCAGGTTCAGCAAAACCTTCAAATAATAAAAATATGTAAATAAATCTGAGTTCTAGTCACTATTTCCAGTGTTGAAAGAGTAGAAAATACTGAAGGCTTAATCCAAGACACTTTTTTCCCTTCCGAAGTGCATGATAATACATTAGTACAAATTCTGTGTATTTAAGATGAAAATATAGCATTGCCTTTAAAAAGTGCTAAATGAATTATCCTCGTGATTTATTTTAACTATGACAAGAGGGTTCAGGGACAGTGAAAGATTATTTATTCATTGATTGAAATTAAATTTCCAAGCATTTCACTGTGCTCTGGAAATACCAGAAGTGTTTATATGTTGTTAGCATACGATAAAGGTCACTCTGTTCAAGTCAAATTAATTCTGAAAATTTTTTTTAATAAATATTTGAATTTTGAAGTACTTGTGGATGTACTTCAGGCCTAAATTCACACTTAACACTGTAATCTGTCAGTTGTACAGCAATATTTGCCTTTGGGGAATTTCACTGAGTGTTTACTGGATAGTTTTGATGGTCCTTCCTTTATTTACCTTGTTTCTTGAGAGTCTCCATTTCTAATTACATAACGTCCTGAAGAAAAATTATAACATAGCTTGCTTTTCCATATTGGATAACAGAATTGCCTTTCGTATGCCACTTTCATTATTGTTGAAAAGTCTGTTAAGGGTCTTGATTTGGTTGGCAGATGATCTTCCCTGGCCCTTCAGTGCCTTTGCAGAAGTAAGAGCAGGTGATGTGAGGCCCGTCACGAGGCACACAGATGTCTGCAGGTGAAATGTGTATCTGCAAGAACACCTGTCATTGCACGTTTTTGTGTAATAACAGTTACAGCTACTAAGATGAAATCCACTGGCAGAAATTAAAATCTTTGTGCCCTGTAGTTCATGTTCAAGATGCTTGCCTGTTTTCAGCCTTTTGAGGGTTGAGGGTCTAGTATTTTTTTATGTATAATTAATTTTCCCAATTACATTGCATTTATTTCCTGTAGCTAAATGTCAGGCTTCTTAAGATAGTAATTTTAAACACTCAGGGGAAAAAAAGTAACAAACAAAAATGGGAAATTAACAGATATTCCTGTCAGCACGTGATTAACTTGATTTATATGGAATTACAAATGTTAATGTAGCAAACATTTGGTCCATATGTTGTAGGCTAAACCCGTTTGACTAAAACCTTTGTCTGTGTTTTTTCTTTTGAACAAAGTATGGTTACAGGCTCCAATACAGTTAAAGTGAACAGTTGTTCTTAGATACTTTTTCGTGGCATTTTCCAGGCCCACCAAACATCCCTGAATATCTATTACTCTAAAGGTTATATTTTCTTTAGTTCCTCGTGGTAAGGAAATGATAAAGCTCAACCAGCACTGGGTGTGCCTTTGTTAGCTTTGTAGTCCATGCTGGGTTGAACCCAACCTGCTTCTAGTGGTTGACCTAACCACCAGAAAAATAAGTAGTGAAACTTAAAAGCAGGATTGTTTATGATATATATATACTTGTAAAAAGACAAACCAAAACCAAGGAAAAAAAAAAAAGAAAACAAGAACCCAAATAACAGAACAAATGAACAAAAAACACCTAAAGGTAAGATTTGTTCTAGTTTGGATGCAATTAGTCAGCATATGAATGTAAATGATCTGAAACAGTTCCATCTAGGGAGATGTTTTTATTAGGAATTAATGTTATTTTCTCCCTATTTCACATTCCCTTATTTTTGTTTCCAATTTAAATGATTCATGTGTTGAATATCACAAGTCTAGGTTTCTTTTAAAATAAAACATAAATGCTTTTCAGTCAGTTTTGGTCAGTTCAGGTATTAATTTAATGTTGTTCTGCACCATTTCAAAAGCAGGGACTTTCATTACTGTTACAACTGGCAAGACACCACAGTGAGGTATGACTTTTCTGTAAGCTTATTAATGGGATAGAAATTAGGACTCAACAGAGTGAATGATACTAATTCCTGTTGCGGCTCCTCAGGACTATGGGGAAGCCCTGTGAGTGCCTGTCTCCTCGCAGCTGGGGAGAGGAGGAAAATCCAGTTCCAGCAGGAGAGCCCTTTGAGGGATGCTCACAACAGGAGGAAAATTGCAGTCAAAGCTGGAAACCTAAATCTGGGGTCTATCGTTGTGCCAGACAAACGAACGAACAAACAAGCGGGAGGTAAATAGAGCAAGCGCAGAAATGAGAGATGAAATGGGAGGGGATGTGTGGGCTGCTGAAAGAAACAGAAACAGAGCGCTTAAGAGATGATCCCCCCCATCATCGCGCCCATGCTTTGCAGAAAGGCTTTCAGGGGAAAAGATCACCTCTCATTCATTTCTCCTGTTGTCGGGCGTACTTCAGTGCTGACACTTTTTATCTTGATGCAGAAGTCCTTCAGGTGGGTGGTAGTGGTGTGGAGGGCAAGAAGTAATTTTGCCAGTGAAGTGCATTATCCCATTGCTTATCCTTCTTATGCTGGGAGACAGCAGTCAGACCTCTCCTCTGCTCCATGCACTTCAGCACCCAGTTGTTTCTCAAAAACTACATTTCCTAAAGCAGTAGCCAAAGCCTAGGGCTTGGCAAGGTGACATGGTGGATGCAGGTCACAAGGTGAAGCAGGCTACTTAGGAGGCCTGAACAGGACTGTCTCAAGCAATGTCTGTCCACACAGGCTCTGGCCCTGCTGCCTTCCCTTCTCATCCCTGATGATCTCTGGGGATCACTGGGGCCATTGCTGCTGCCATGACCCTGCTCAGGTATGGTAGGCCCAGGCTGCCTGGGGGTCATGCTTGGCTCGATCCTTAATGTCCTGGAACACTTTTAGCCTTTGTGTTGCAGGTGTTGATATTAATACGACAGCTTATAAATTTATAATGTCTTCCTTAATGACAGGGGTTGCAACTGTTTAGCCTGGAGAAAAGGAGGCTTAAAGGGAGACCTTATTGCTCTCTACAACTGCCCAAAAGGAGGTGGTAGTGAGGGGGGTATTGGTCTCTTCTGCCAAGTAACAAGTGATAGGAGAAGAGGAAATGGCTTCAAGTTGTTCCAGGGAGGGTTTAGATTGTGTATTAGGAAAAAATTATTCACTGAAGGGATTATCAAGCAGTGGAACAGGCTGATCCGGGAGTGGTGGAGTCCCCATCCCTGGAGATGTTTAAAAGACATGTAGATGTGGTGCTTAGTGACATGGTTTAGTGGTGGACTTGGCAGTGCTGAGTTAATGGTTGGACTCAGTGATCTTAAAGGTCTTTTCCAACATAAACAATTCTATGATTCTACAACAGTGTCTGTTCTGTATATCTATACCATAATGTACCATTCCTCCTCTCGGCAAACTATAGAGTTGTTGCATGGAGAGCTTTTGGGAGAGCCGTGGCAGTCTCGCTGGTTATCTCTGTAGTTTCCTCAGGACTGCGTGCCAGTTGGACTGCCACCTGTGCAGACAGCCCTGCTGTGTGTAATGGTAGCAGGCATGACTTTGTTCTTCATATTACAACCCATACTTTTTGTTTCAACTTGTAACTTTCCACTGTAAAAAAACTTTAATTGCAACCTTTTTATATGTGGGTTGTGAATTCACATTGTGGTTTGCTAATTAGTAAGATGTTTGCCTTATTTACCTTATTTATCCAAACCAGGTTATATTTTTATTTATTTCTGAATATTTAAAAACTGAGGGTGATTTTCAATGTTGACCTCTAAGTAAGTTGTTGCTGTTACCTTAGATGCTGTTTATCACAGCTGAGTGCTTGCATGCTTGCACAACTGCTCTTGCCTGGCAGCAAATAGTGGGGAATTTGAGGTAGTTATTCTGCCCAATCAAACATATTTTTATTATTTGAGATTTTCTCAGTGCCATTTCTGAGCTTTTGCATCTGGTTCAGATGGTGTTATAATTACAGAAACTATTTCTTCTCAATTCAAAATGGATCTGCATCTGAAACAGACAGAATCCGCTAAAATTTGATATTTATTCTTGTTGCATGTAGACAAAAATACTAAAGAAGAGGAAATCATTTGCTGTTCAGGGTTATGGAAAGAAGAAAAGTCGCTCTTCCTAGTAATGCACTGTGGTTAAAAGAAAACATATTTAGTGGCTTGCTTTGTTAAAATTACAGAAAAAGATCTTTGAAAATTGAACACGTTCCTCCTCCTTTTTATATTACAAAATACAAGAGCTGTATTGTTAGCCTCTAGCTTTAGGGAGTATTTTTTGAAACAATCTGTGACAGCTTGTGGACTTGTGTTTTAAATTTGGGATTGTCTTGGATTTGGGTAAATGCAGTATTTCAGAGTAACTTATCTGTGCATATCAAGTTTATTATGGGGACTATAGCTGTATTTTAAAAAAGAAGCTATGATCTCATAAGACTTCTATGAAATAGGCCATTGATGGAAAAAAGGATGAAGCAGCTTTCATGTAGGCAGCGTTGGGAGTGAATTTTGGCACAGAAGCATCACCCACAGCAACTGTGAAGATCAGTGTGTCTTCCATTTCCCTGTCTTGCAGCACTGCTTGGTAAGGAGATACCAGCTAGCAGTAACCAGTACTGACACTTCTAAGATTCATGGATTTTTGGTAGTGAGAGCTTAAAAAGTGCATGGCCGTAGTCCTTGCTTTCCATAAAAAGGTATGTTATCAGAAGTAGTTAAATTGTGTGTTCTCCTATATTCTTTATTATCTGTCTCTGTTAGCAGTAGTAATATTTCATTTATATGTTGAATCCAGTCTGACAAAAGCAAATTATGGTTATGGAAGAGTCACATTGTGGTCTAGCACTAGTATCAGTCATGTGAGTAGTAACTGATGAAAGGACATCAGGACATCATTTAAAATTACCTGCATTCGTGTTTTGGAAAGTGTACTGGCTTGTGTTGGTGTAGATGAATGAATGGTATATGAGACAGACTTAAATAGTCCAATGCTGGGCTACTTAAGGGGGGGGGGGGAGACGAAATAAATAAAAGTAAGAATTCTAGAGAATTTTTTTAAGATACTCTTAGCTTGCTTATGTACAAGCCCTGGTATTTTTTTGGTTTAAATTTTATTGTCAGTTTAACTTTCTCCCCTCGCCTGATCTTTCTTCTTGGGTCTCTCCATCTGCTTTGGTTAATGTGATAGCTGTATTCTCCTGTCTTCTAGTTCTCCTAAAAAGCCTTGGTGGTTAAGTCTGTGCTTGCCAAAATCAATCTGTATGATTTACTTGGTGGTTCTATTTTTAGATTGCTTCCTGCTCTGTGGGAGATGCAACAAGCAGAACCCTCATTTCTATGCAGAATCATAAATTCTGTAGCATTTCCAGTGCATATGCTCCAAGTCAGGCAGAGCAGGGAATTGTATCTTTGCCTGCTAGACCCAAACTGAAAGTTGGGCTCAGCAGGACACAGACATATGCTTTCCTTATTTCCCCCAGGCACTTTTGGACATAGGTGTCAGATGAATGCAGCCTGCTTCAGAGTCTGAGAAGTGTGGGGACTGAAATGTCTTTTGAGCACTTTCTTCAGAACTGTTACCTTAGGGAGGCATTTTAGGTTTTTTGGATCCTGAGAGGGATAGAAATTATAGTTACATGGAAGGCCTTGCAAACTATGACAGAGGAAAACTGAAATGCTCTCAAGAATTGAGCAGTAACAGAGCAGGATGTGCATAGAAACTTGGACAAAGTGTGTAGTGTGATTAGATACTTGTAGGTCTCTGCAAGACTGAGTTTTACTTGTAAATGAGTGTCTTATGTAGCCTGTGGTGATGAATAAGAGCATGGATAAGATTCCCATGCATTGAGTGGATTTCTCAATCACTGAATACCGCTAAAATTCTCAGGAAAGGATCTTTGCTCTTTGTTATGTAGCACTTGGCATGGGAAATCATGGGCTTGACTAGAGCTTCATGGCAGTACCATGGAATAAATATAGAATAATAACTCTCAACCAAAGAAGCATTGTACTAGATGCTTTCCAGACCACTGGCGAAACTGATATCCCAGAAGGAAGCAGAGATATTCTGGTGATTGCAGTAGGAGACACTTCTTGCCAATGCCATTGAGAATTGCAGACTTACAGCTTTTGTGAATTAAGCTGCATAAATACAATTGTAATTTGTATTAATGGGAACTACTTTTGTGTGCCTGAGCACCTGTAAATCTGTTAAACAGCAAATTATTTTTCAGTTCTTGTTGTGGTCAATAAATTGAATAGCAGCTCAAGCTTCGAGAGTATTCATCAGTCTTGAACATCTGAGCAACAGGAAAAAGTTTTAAAAGGGCCCAAATAATTAGGGAACTGATACTCATCCTTTACATCAGAAGTCACTCAGAAATTTGGGGACTAGCTTAATCTGTTGGAAAACTGGGTTTGGTTTTCTCAGCCGGTGTTGTCCTCAGGGAATAATATGCTGTGTGATTCAGATCCTGAATTCTAAAATACAGTTGTGGCTCTCAATCACCACAAAACTTACTGTGAAGGGAATGCCTGGAAGCTTGTGCTACAAGGTTTATATGTAGGTTTATATTTCAAGCAGTCGTGAAAATGTTGTCCTAGTATCTGATGCCATGAAGTCATAACTGGAGGTAAATTTCTATAATGTCGTTGGACATTGGTCATATCCAGGTTAAGTCTTCTGTACTTAATAATTATGTCTCTCTATCATTTCCATTATTCACAATCCAGGCTATACAGATGATTTGAAAGAGGGTTTTAGTTTTGGTTTTGCTTGTATTGTAGTGATGAAGCTCTTGTTCATACCTGCCTGATTCTAGTTAGACAGGTTCTAGACCTTTGATTGTTTTTCTTCTGTACAGATAACCAAAACTAGAATAGTGTTTGCTAGAAGCAGAAAGTAATTCTGTCATCTCATTAAAACATAAGGTTAGTTTTACGCTCAATGTGTGTCTATGGCTAATCTATAAAATGTGTTCAAAGAGAATCCGCAATATTTTTGAGAGCTTTTCTCCTATATTCTTTTTGATTGACAATTTCATTTGGAAGATAGCTCTACAGTAAGTTAAGTGCAGTTTGTTTTCTGACTATGCTGCTTCATGATCCAGTTTCAGTTTAGAATCTGATTTGAAAGAAGACACAGAAAGAAAATACAGTTCCTTAGTCTTTTTGTGTTAATTCAAGCAACTGTTTAAAGAAGCAGTTCCACAGCACTGAAAGGATTGGACTTTGTGGTGGGAAGGGTGAATAAGTAAGCCCAAAGTTATCTGCAATAATAATTTTGATAAATTTCTGTACCTGCTAAAATGACAGAGATTAGATAAGCATTGGGTTCTGCTACAAATTGAGGCTTTGCGACAAGGCTTAGTAATGTGTGTCTGTCTGTCTGTCACAGTATTTGATACATGTCATGTTCTTGCATAATCTTTTCCTTGAATAAATAGTGCACTTCAAAATGTGCCAGAAAAAATTGGCACTCTGCACACAGGCAGAGTGATGGACTTGGTGATTTATTAACCTCTTTCAATTGCTGGTTTTAATAGACTATGATTTGCCCTTTATATACATAGCTTTGCTGTCAAAATAAGCCACTATAATATGCTGGCCCAAGAAAAATGTTTTACAAGAGAAGAAACCCTTTTACATCTGTCTGCATTTCAACAAATATCATTATAAAATACTGCTATTTGTTCTGGAACTTTTTTGTTTTCCAGTTACTGGACTGTATTTCCCTTTCTTAAAATATTTTCTTCCCTTTTGAACAGTAACTCTGCTCTTAAATTTCCATTGTTGCAATTCATGTGGAATTAGAGTTGAGTGACTTAATATCCCTGTACAAAAGCTGTTTGTCTTCCCTGCTCCATAAAAGGAAACTTTCAAACTATACTGAAACTGTTTTCTTACATATAACAATACTTTCACTTCATTTTAACACATTCTTAGTTTTAAACGAGTTTCTGTTTGCAGATGTCATGACCCTCCAGTCCTGTGAAACAGTGTTTTGCTGGCTACAAAGTCCACTGAAGACTGGTTGCTTAAGGCCTTTTTCACTCTACAAGTCACGTTCCTTTTTGTAAGCCTCATTGCAGATCAATTCATTCAAGTGATGGTAACAAACCTCCAGCTCCTAATTATAGTTCTATCAGCTGAAGGGGTGATTTGTGAGTAGGATGCAAGTGATGGACCCTATTGTGTGCAGAGCCACCACTGGGAGCTTTTATGTTTGTGCACTTGTAGTGTCTGTGTATTTGTGTCTCTGCTCATTTCTGCATGTAGAAACAGATCGATTTTCTTTTTTTTTTAAGAAAAAATACAAGGCTCCAACATGAATCATATTTTATGGATGAAGTTCATTTGCATTGGGTTTAATTTTTGTTCATTTACCCACAATTATCATTGCAATTTCCTGAAAATTACAGATTAGTCAAGAGGGACTTCAGGATGAATAATAAAGGGGCAAATGAATGCAGCATGTATGATGCAGTTCCAGCCATCTGCTATATGTTTATCCTGGGACTTTCTACTCCAATTGAATCAGTACTGGTGACTTTGTGATCCCTTACAATCTCTGACTACAGAAATAGAGAGAAATTGTGATTTTACAATATGCCTATGCTTTTTGGGGTTAGGTAGCTTTGTTTAGTTCCAAGTGGTATACCAGTCTGAGCTCCAGAGTTATGCTATGTGCATTATGCCTGTATTTTATCATGCTTATTTTCCTTTAAATGAGCTTTTCAAATTTCAGTGGTGATTCATCTCTTTGGTAGGGTTTGGCAGTGGGCTACTGTGCCTTTCAGAAAAAGAAATCTAATTTCTGAGGAGAAACAGGCTTTGAACTCTCTGCTTGTGTTGGGGCACACCAGGAAACTACTGTCTGTTCTGGTGCTCCTCAGTTTGTTTGGAGGAAAAGTCTTGTAGCTGAACAACATATGGAACTGCTTATGAATGCCATGTTTGCTGCAATAGTGGCATGCATTTTTACAAGGAATTATTGCTAGAGAGAACTTCTGTCAGCAATATTATGCCCACAAATTTTTATTTCTCTGCTAGGGGTTTTGCAGAAACTGAACTTGCACATCACAGTTGAGGTAAAAGTTTGGTCTCCTGAAAGCATCTTCCACCTCTAAAGGAGGGAGGAAGAAGAAATTCAGCCGTAATAGTGTTATTCTAAGGGATAGAGGGGAAGTCCCTCACAACGAGGAAGCCTATAAATATACCTAAAAATGTGAGCATTTCAACTTGGAGTCAAAAATTATGTAGTTATTATGTAATTACCTCTAAAATTAGTTGTGTAGCTGCCATTTACTTAAGGGTTGAGTATTTTCCTGTCACATTAATTGAGAAGTGATTTTTTGTAATTTTTAAATTTTTTTTTAGTCTACTGAATGTTTAGATGCAACACAAACACCATGAAGCTGACTTCACAAATCGCAATAGTATAGGGTTTTGCTATTCATTACTACTGCACCTTTCCTAGTCTTATGCCATGTAGAATTTACTCATTTCTTCTCTTGAGGGCTTTTCTCCCAAAATACTGGTATTTTCTTAATGTAGTTAAATGCTTTTGAAGTCACATAATGGAATTCTATTGTAATACAAAATAATTATATTGGTTAAAATATCTGATCAAAATATATTCTCAGCCTGGAGAAGAGGAGACTGAAGGAAGGAAGGGAGGACTGAAGGAGGGAAGTTGTAGTCAGGTGGGGGCTGGGCTCTTCTCCCAGACAACTAGTGACAGGACGAGAGGGCATGGCCTGAAGCTGTGCCAGGGGAGGTTTAGGTTTGATATTATGAAGCACTTCCTCACAGAAAGGTGATAGAACCCTGGAGTGGACTGCTCAGGGAGGTGGTGGAGTCACCATCCCTGGAGGTGTTTAAGAAAAGACTGGATGCTGCACTTAGTGGCATGATTTAGCTGATGTTGTGGTGTTAGGTCATAGGCTGGACTTGATGATCTCAGAGGTCTTTTCCAGCCTCAATAATTCTGTGATTCTGTGTGATTCTTGGTTCTTCCACTGTGTCTGATTTTCACTTCTGCAGACTTTCATGAGCTTTTTGATCCTCTTTTGACATGTCAACACTTCATTTGCATGTGGTACAGAAGCTGTAGGTAATATGCAATAACTGTGAGAGCAAATACATGTTTTGCAGTGAAATGTAATATTTTATAGCTTTTAATTAGAAGAAGAAAGCAAATAGTGTATTTTATATCTACCTGAAAAAAGATGTTGAGTGTTTAAATTCTTAATCTTCACAGTGTCATTTGCCAGATGTGACTTGGTTTACTTTTATTTTCATAATAAAAGCAAGATCATGTGCTGCTTTCTTAATACTTTAACAGGGGGCTTGTGAATGGTGCAGCTATTTTTGTTTGGTTCTATACAAATCTTTGCTGCTTTAAGCGAATACACAATTGATTCCAAATAAATACTATCATAAAAAACTACTTATATGTTCAAGTATAATCAAAACTAGGTGGCCAAGAGAGCATCAAGACAACAAAGAAACAATTTCCTTGAAGCAAAAGCATACCAACACAATTATCTGACCTTTGCTTGAATACTTACCAAATTGCTAGATCCATTTTTGTAATGTAAGGATCTTGAAGGATGGTAACTATTTCCTAAAATTCAACTTTTACAGCTTTCTTTCAGGCTCTCATTCATTTAATTAGTTCGCCATTGTGAAACACATCTTAGTATTACAGAATCACAGATTTTGGAAGGGCCCTCTGTTGATCGTCTTGTTCAATGCCTCTGCTAAAGCAGATTCACCTGGACTAGGTTGCCCAGGACTGTGTCCAGGAGGGTTTTAGTATCTCCAGAGAAGGAGACTCTACCACCTCTCTTGGCAGCCTGTTCCAGTGCTCCGTCACCCTCACAGTGAAGAATTTTATTCCTTATGTTTAGGCGGAACTTCCTGTGTTCAGTTTGTGTCCATTGACTCTTGTTCCATCAGTGGGCACCACTAAAAAGAGTCTGTCCCTGTACTCTTGACACTCACCCTTTAGATATTTATTCTTCTCCAGGCTAAACAGCCCCAGGGCTCTCAACCTTTTCTCCCAAGTGAGATGCTCCAGTCCCCTAATTATCTTCTTAGCCTTTCATTGGACTCTTTCCAGTAGCTCCTTGTCTCTCTTGTATTGGGGAGCCCAGAACTGGACATCCAGATGTGGCCTCACTAGGGCAGAGTAGAGGGGGAGGAGAACCTCCCTTGACTTGCTGCCCACACTCTTCTTAATGCACCCCAAAATACCATTGACCTTCTTGGCCACAATGTCACACTGCTGACTCGAGGTTAATTTGCAGTCCACCAGGACTCCCAGGGCCTTTTCTGTGAAGCTGCTTTCCAGCAGGTCAACCCCTAACTTGTATTTGTGCATGGATTTATTCTTCCGTAGGTGCAGGACTCTACGCTTGCCCTTCATTAGGTTCCCCTCTGCCCAGCTCTCTAGCCTGTTTCAAACTTTATCCTGTTTCAAGATTATCTTCTTTCATATCTTCTGCCAGTGAAGGTGCAGAGTAATGATGCAAGCCCCAGTCAAGAACTGTTGCCCCATGTTAACAGTAACTAATTCTTATGTCAACTAAATTACTTTCTTTTAGTGTGCTCACAAATGAGAGCACTAATACAGCAACAGGGAAAGCTGTATTAGTGTAAGTAGAGAGATATATACTAATATAAGATTCAAGGACTTTTAACTCATTTCCTAGAATGAAGAGTACTTTTAAATCAGCACAAATACATGCTGAAATATGCTTGTACACCTTTTATTTAGTCTACTTTCTTGATTTTTACCTTAAGGGACCCTAAGACATATTCTTCCATGTCCTGCAGACTAAAAGTTTCTGTGCAGAAATAATCTTTCTGGGTTTTTTTCTGTCTGTCTCCTTGGCAGTTTTTTAAAAAACATACATACATAAACAAAACAAACCCAACAACAACAAAACAAAACCACACCAAAAACCAAGGGGAAAATAACACAAAGCTTCAGAAAAAAATTATTAGTACCAGACCTGCCCCTATAGCAGCATGAAATTGAAGAAACTAATAACACTGTCATATGGTGTTGTATTTAGTTGTCAGTTAATGTAAAGAAATTCTAGGTCTGAGGATAAACTGCTCCTTTGTTTCCATTTGACTGTTAAATATTTATATGTGCCTGTATATTTGCAAACAGTAATTTACATCTTGAAACTGTATGGGTTCTATTGTCACTTCAGAACACATGCATTTGGTTATGGGTCTGTCTCTTCTGCGAACTACTTGGTCCTTGAACTGTCTCTTTCTAATGTTTCCAAAATTCTTAAACAAAACCAAATCTGTAGTATTTAATATATATATTATGCTTAAATGTAATTAATAGATTTTAAAATGGCAGGTTTTCCCAAGAGTGATGCTATTTTTCATCAATTTTTTTTTTTTTTTTTTAGGAGGTTAACACTCCAAGTGTTATCACATACACAAGTTTTGAATGCTTTAAAGCAGCTGTCATGCAGTGGGGTGTTACAGATATATGAAATGCAGATGGCAATGCAGAAGAACGTGGAAGGTTTTTTTATGACCTTATTTTCAGCTGATTGCTAAACCTGTCACTTTTCATGCTCCACATTCCACTGTAAAAGGAGTCCTCCCAAATCACCAGCATCTCTTTCCTACAAATACTGTGTGAACATGTAGTGATTTTTTTCGTTTGTTTTCCTGAATGACAGAGCAGTCACTTCTAACAGTAATTGTTGCATATGGCTATTTACAAAAACATAATAAATAAGTTCTCTCTTTATATGCTTAATTACATAAAAGTAAAACATTGAAAAATGTGTTTTTTCAAGTCACAGTTTGTATCTGACGTGTATAATTGTTAGGGAAATACATTAATATCTACAAGGAATGTGTTATTAATAAATCTGAAGATCTGTAAAGACATTCTTGTGAACAAATCAATTTCTGTTGTGAAATTTATTTTTGTTCTTGGATTTTTCTCTAGTAGAGATCATGTGCAAATGTGCTGGTTTACCCTGGTATGAAAATCACTCTGAGCACATAAATGCAGCTTTATTTTTATCTGAAATTAAAAGAACAGCTCAGCATTATGCTCAGATAGTTCACTGCACAATTAACATGAATTTTTAAACTATTAATGTCTTACTTGTAAGAATATAACCAGACATTATTCTCCTTTGGAGCTATCAAGCATGATCCAGCCAGTGTGTAATGGACAGTAAATGAATACCCCCTTTGTCAGTCTGTAGGATGATGCCCCTATTAATAACTTTGTCATGTATAACTTTGTCACGTCATACACATTTCTTGATTCCCAAGTAAGCTGTCACAGGCTGCCTCTGAAAAACCACTCTGTGCCTATTATGGGAAAATACATTATGAGGAGTCACAACTTTATTCTGGCAACACATGACTTCATTGGCTAGCCATAATTTTCTGTAAATTTGCAGCAATATAGAGCTGTCATCTTCATCCTTTTCTTTGTTATATTTATTGGAGAAGCTTCTGTTAGTAGTAATATGTCCCTTATACTTTATAACAATGTAGAGAGTGAAGACTCAACTGTTCTATGATGATATTTTCCAAAATAATAGCTTGGGTGCTGCATCACATCTGACTTTGCTTGAAAATAATTTTCTTTAATTTTATCATAGTTTCCCAGTGGAGATGGGGAAAGAGGAGGGAGGGAATTATCCAGATTGAAATTCAGCAAGTGTCAGTGTGGAAAAGGGTAGGCTTTTAATTAATTTCCCAAGAGAATGGAATTGCAAAAACGATAGAAGAGAAATGCTGTTAATGTCCCTAGTTGTGACTCAGGGGAATGTAGTGCTGAACTTCCAACCTGCAAACAAAATGCTGGCCTTTTCTTAAGGATAAACTACTTCTTGGTAGCTGTAATTTCAGTTTCTAGAACAAAGATCTCAAATGGACAAACCATCCTCATTCCATCCTGGGCCTGGCTATTCTATCAAAAGAGAAGATTCACTTCCTACACAGTGCAGCTAGTGGCCAAGCAGTAGAGATTTAGCACATCATCAGAAGAGGACCCATGGTCCAGCAGTGTAATCATGGGACTGGTACAGGCAGCAGAGAGCACTCACTGGATGCTCCATGGGGAGAAAAATGTGGAGATAGTCTTGGGTGTGCAGAGTTCTGGAGAAACTGGCTGCTCATGGGTTGCTGGATAAGAAACTGTCTGAATTGCTGGGCCCAAAGAGTGGTCATGAATCGATTTAAATCCAGGTGGCAGCCTGTAGTAAGTGATATTACCCATGGATCGGTATTGGCCCCAGTTTTGTTTAATATCTTTAGCAATAATCTGGATTAGAGGATTGAGGGCACCCTCACTAAGTTTGCAGACAGCACCAAGGTGAGTGCAAATGTTGATCTTGAGGATAGCAAGGCTTTTCAGACGGATATGGACAAGCAGGATTGATAGGCTGAGGTCAGTTCAAGATCTCCAAGTGCCAGGTCCTGCAATTGGGTCCCATGCACCATTACAGGCTTAGGGAGGAGTGGCTGGAAAGCCGCTTGGTGGAAATGGACCTAGAGATATTCTAGTAACAGCCAGATGAACATGAGCCATCAGTGTGCCTAGGTGGCCAAGAAGACCAACAGCATCCTGGCTTCTATCAGCAATAGTGTGGCCAGCAGGAGCAGGGAAGTGATTGTTTCTTGGCACTACCCAGGCTGCACCTCAAATACTGTGTTCTGTTTTCTGGCTCCTCACTACACTGAAGACACTGCTGTGCTGTGATGTGTCCAAAGAAGGGCAATGAAGCTGGTGAAGAGTCTAGAGAACAAGTCTTATGAGGAGTGGCTGAGGGAACTGGGGTTGTTTATCCTGGAGAAAAGGAGGTTCAGAGGAGACTTTGTTGCTCTCTATAACAACCTGAAAGGAGGCTGTAGCAAGGTGGGGGTTGATCTCTTCTCCCAAGAAACAAGCAATAGGATAAGAGGAAATAGCCTCAAGTTGCACCAGGGTTGGTGTAGGTTGGACATTAGGTAAAACTTCTTTGTTTGGTTGTTAAGAATTGGAACAGGCTCCCTGTGGAAGCAGTGAAGTCCCCATCCATGGAGATATTTAAAAGACCTGTAGATGTGGCACTTAGGGACATGTTTTAGTGGTGGAATTGGCAGTGATGGGTTAATGGCTGGACTAGAAGAGTTAAGATCTTAAGGTCTTTACCAACTGAAACAATTCTGTGATTCTAAGATTCTAATACCCATATACATTGTAAGTAGCATGGGATCCTAAATTTGTAAACACTAGTAAAAAATCACACTGTTCCAGTATCTGTAATTCTCTTAATTTCATATATTTTGATGCACTTCTTACTTCACTGTCAGAAACTGTTATCTTATTTTCCCTTTAGTGATTTGTGTTTCTTTTGGCCTTCTTTAGATGTGAATTCTGTTACCAGTTCTGCTTCTATTGCTCTTTAGAGATGAAACTCTAGATGTTATTAATTAACAAAGTCTTCTTCAAGATAACCTATGGAATCTATACTTAAAGCAACAGTGCTTGGTGTAGATGTACTAATTAAGTTTTTTAAATCTAATGCTGGTTATTCCTCCATTCTAACTTGGACTTAGTGCTCTTCTGCTAGTACGAAATTTATAACAACTCAGCAAATGATGGATCAATTGTTTTAGTGGAAACAAAGGGTAGATATGTTAAAAAGATACTTCCAAAGGCAGTAAAGAAGAGATGCCCCATAGTAAAGAGCTGGAGCTTTTGGTTTGACATATTTTACTGTAACTAATTTCTCCTCCTTTTATCCACACACAGAAACACACCCTTTTTGTATGCTATATTACAAGTTGGCTCTGTTCCTGATCTTTTATTTCTGCTGGTATAGCTTGTTTGCTTTCTTCTTTTAGAATGTTTCTGATGTACTGAAGTTTTATTTAGCTGTTGCAGCCTGATTTGATGCAATACCTTCAATGTTCTATTAGATACGGAAACCTTTCTGGTCTTAAACAGCTCTTATCCTGTCTATTTTCACTACAGAGTACTCCAAAAATAATCCAGTGCAAGTATATTTACAGTAATGCTACCTTATTTTTGTACTCAGAGGTTAATGCTTTTTTAGATATAATTCTTCCTATTCAGTAATTAAAAATAAGTCCTATATTCTCAGTTGTCAATGTTCAGTTTAGTCATCATTATGTTAGTCCTTACAATTTGTCACTTAAAGAAACATAGTACCAAGAGACTTCTACCTTGTAATAAATATTTCATATGTAGAACCTTATGTATCATAGAATACAGTTAGTTGCAAGCCCAATTCTACTCCGCTTCCAAAAGATGGGAGCTCCCTCAGGATTTTTCTGTAGCCTCTACCTCATCTCCAGCCAGGTCACAACTTTGACATTTTCACAGAACGGGACTTCTGGGTAGTCTACACCTATACTTTCCAGTTCCTCAGCTGATAAGCAGGCTTCTTTGAAGTACATGGGCTTGAGCATAAATTAAAACAGCATCTAGACTGCTTTAATTTTCAGTAGGGATCTGTTGTGCCAATGCACTGAGTATAAATGTGACTTTTTGCCCCTTTTCCTATGCTTGTGCTGGACTAGGTTGAAAGATTTATTCTCCGATTTAGAGATGCCACAATTTTGAGCTTCTGTTTTGAAGTGACCTTAGTTTTAAAAGGGCCTTTTTCAGTGTTGCAGACTGGCCAGAATGATTGGGATATTTAGAGCCAGTTTCTGAACTTGCAGTGTAACTCCCTGAAACGCATTATGTACAGTGGTGCTACTGAGTGAATATAAAGACAAATTAAGCCAGCTGTTACGGTGCTCAGAAAACATCTGCTAAAGCAAGTCAACAGTAAAGATAAAACATCTGACTTATCTTTTCAGTTGTTAACCCAACTGTTAAAGAGCTATCAGTGACCTCTCTATTAGCAGCCAATTTATAAGCATTTCAGGAAACAGTTTTCTGCAGCTTCAGTAAAAACTTTCAGACAGCTTTCTAATATTCCTTTACTTAGTTATTTTCATGTAGATATTGTGTTATAAAATCTGTTTGACATTTGATGGCCTGGATGGAGTGCAGGAGTGCCTCACACAGATTTTGCCCCTGTGGCTGAATTTCAGCAGGCAGAGCTAAGAGGAGTGTAAACCTTGTAGGTCTGCCTCTTTACATCTTCCATTGTCAGAGGAAAGACTGAATGCCAACAGATAATATGGAAGAAGACATAATAAATGGATTACAGCATTGTTAGGGATGGATCTTCAGACTTTGATACAGAGAGTGGTAAAATCTGTCTTGGTAGTCCACAATGGCCTGGAATAGAGTTGTGTTCTCCTTAGGTAGAAATGTAACACAGTGCAGGCATTCAAAAATTTCTTTACTAATCACACACACCCCCACACACTGTCCCCCCCTTAGGAGTGTGAGATTTATGAATTTATTAAATTTATTATTTATTAATTTATATAAGTGAAAGAACCTGTACAAAGGTGATGAATAGGCATAGAGTGTGTTGGTTCATTTGTTTGTTTTTCATGGTTCATGAGAAAACTATAGAGATAGTTTGAGTCATCTGATCCTTTGTTTTAGTAATTTTATCTCATTTTTAGTAGTATTAATCTTGCTAGTATAATATTCACCCTGGAAGGGAAAACCATAGGAGGTAAGGCTGATTAGATCATGAACAGATTGGTTGGCTCACGTAGCCAGGAAATAAATTGGAGTTGTCCAGTGAGATCATTAAATAAAGCAGCATAAGGGAGATTGGTGGCAAAGCAGGGGAAGGCTAGGTTGAGATGAAACTGAAGAAGTGGACTTCTTATGTATATATCTTATGTATATATGTGAATTTATTAATTTAGCTGCTATTTTCTAGATTTGGAAGCCTGTTTTCAGGCTTATGAATGAAGTTTCCCTGGGTTATGCTTCTTTTTGCTAAATTTGGATTTGAGGAAAGAGGAGGAAGGCATGTTGATATCAGATTGGTGGATTCTTTATATGCATGGATTTATTGTTGCTTGATGGGATTGAATGTAGCAATACTGAGATACCGAAAGAACAGTACCGTCCAAAGCCCACTGAGATCCACAGGGGAAAAAAAAAAAAAAAGATCACAGAACTATGAGCTTTTGGTCATACCAGAAAACTGCCCCGCATCATCTTGAAACCCAGCTATCTTTCCACTGACCTAGCATTAATAGATCTGTCATTACAATATCTCAGCTCCAATTATAGGGGTTGTTGGAAGTATTATTGCTCTGTTTCTACTGCCTGTGTTATTATCTTGTGTCAATTGTGTAATCCCCATCCTCATGCATCGTCTAGCAAACCTCAGTGATCTATGTGATGCAGGTTAATTGAAGGGAGAGGAAGTCCTGTGAATCAGGGGTAATAGGCATTAGCAGATTATAATGTTTTATTGGCTCCTCATTACACAAGCTTTGAAATCTGAGGAAGACTTCCTTCCAAAGGCAGGGTGGGGGTTGGCAGGGAGGATCTGCATTTCATATCAGCTGCCATAGCAAGCTACCCTGGGGCTAACATGTTTGCTCTTTCATTTTTTTTACTCGTGTTCTATATCTCTGTCTTAAAATCTAGTTAATTTCTTTTTGTGTTGTAGCACTATTAATTTTTGCCTTTTGGAATAGCTTGAAGGCCAAGTGTTTTAAAGCAAGGCAGTGAGAGCCTGGTTTTATTTTTGGTAAAAAGTCCTACTGTTAGGGGATGCTGAAGAAAGGACACCATGTAAAAGAGTTAGGATGCATTGTTTTTAGCAACGAACATGTATCTTAAACCTTTGCCTTAATTGGCATTTTAATTTAAGATGACATTTTATTTCGTTATTTTATCAGTGTAACTTGATTATTAGCATCAGCTACTTTTTTCACTACTGATAATTCATCTATGCAATCTCTGTACCCCTACTTGATGTTTTCAAATAGGATTTTGCTGTTCTGAAGAGTCTGATACACTTTTCTGTTGCTTTAAAGCACTTCCTGCTGTTTATGCTAAAGTCTGCAGTGCTTACCAGTTAAAAAAGTGGACTTGGTGTATCATAATATCATATGTGAACAAGAAGAAAAGTCTTAATAGGAAATACCACTAAATTAACAATGATTGTTGGTACATTAAGCCTCTTGAATGCCAACCAATTGTGTGATAAGCCTTACAGTCTACCTGCCAGGTATTGTTTGGCTCTGCATTTTTCAGACATTTGAAATACAGCCTCACAATTCTTTTCTTCATTGTTCTTAATCCATCCTGGGTTTATATATGATCTTAACTGATGTTTTTTAAATATTACAGAAAAATAGAAATGTACTGCTAAGTTTGAGATATAGTAGTAATAGGTTACCCTTCTAGAAAATAAGGGTGACAAATATTCATGGGGAACAAAGAAAATACGTGTACTGTATACAACCTTCAACAAAATGCCAAACAAACAGAAAACCAAGGATGAGGTGAAGGTATGTGCTTAATAGGGTTTAATAAAACTGAGTTTTTTTGTTTTTTGTTTGAAAAAAGAGCCCTGGGTTCATTAGGAAAGCTAGACTCTTCAAAGAAGCCCACAGGAACCCATCTGGGGCCTTGAATGTGGCTTTGAAAATCTAAGCTTAATAAAACTTACCCTCAGCAGCTGTAGCTTCTCGTTTATTATATTTTTAGTCTTTAAGAAGCTGTGAGCTACAGAGGATAGAAGCGTGGGTTTAATGATTGTCTCTATTCTTGAAATGTTTCGTAGGAGCCTTTTCAGAGCTAATTAATATTAACCGCTTGAAAATTGCATGGTGAAAGGCATGATATAAAGAGAATATATGAGAAAAGTTATTTATCATGAAAACAATGAGCTATTTTTAAACACTTGTACAAGAAAACTTAGGGCTCCTCTGAGGTGCCAGATTGACAGCGCTGCCTGAGCCGTTTACTCAAGAGAACATATGCACCATGGGCAGCAGTACTGCAGGTTATCCTGCAGGTGCTTCTGCCCTGTCCTAGGTGGCTTGCCTCCAGCTTCCAGCTCACCTCTTGGCTTTCCTAGAACTGCCAGTTAATACCTGTTTGTCTGGTGGCAGCTTTTTTTACTGTGGTTGGTTACCTGATGTGAAAAGGATGGAGACTATCTTCCTCCCTTTCATTTTTCATTTTCTGATGATAAAGAATATGGTTTTAAATGTTTTATTCAATTTAGCAACAAGTTTTATGTAAAGGAAAGAAAGAGCTCACAAATCAAGGTGGTAAAATGTGAATTAATTAATTATTTCAATTAATCCTTTCACCATTTCATGTGGAGACAAAAAAATTTGTTCTTGTAAGTGCAAGTGACTGCTAAGATGCTTCTTAGCCTGATTAGAGGAGCTGGAAGAGAAAGTGGCTTGCTTATAAAACACTGGCATTGTTTTGATTATGTTATGTTCTTGAAAATATTATACAGAGAAGTGCCAATGTAGGTACTTAATGAAAACAATTTCAGATCATAAATTATAATATGGTCCTCTGCATTTTGACTTTGTCATGCTACTAATATCTGTGGTAAACTGCATAGATAAGCTATCTTTTTTTGCTACTGCTATTTTTAGAAGGTAGTCATGAAAATGGGCTGCATTTATTTGTCTCATTTCATTAAGGGGTAAGAGGAAAAAGGTATGAGGGATAGGAGTAATGACACTTTTTTTCTTTACTCTTACAAATGAAGAAGCATGTTCAGGGTAAACAAGTGCATTCATAATGCACCGACCCTAGCAGTTTAACCGTTAATTTCTTTAGTTGTTCAGGTGTGGGTTTTGGTTGTTGTTTTGTTGTTGTTTGTTTGTTTGTTTGAATTCTGAATAACAGTTGCTTTTATGGCTTGTGAGGAGAGGGCCTGGTATTACTCTCAGTGACATTTACTTGGTGTATTAGTTCAGATAAAGTAAAAGCAGAAAATAACTGTTCCAGTTGAAGGTATTGATGTTTTGCTTGAGTGTCTGGCACTGCACTGGAGTGCTAATAGTATCTTGTGCAGTATGCTAAACTTTGAGTGAATTAGTGCCTGTGGTATAGCAATAAGAATCAATTCCTCCAGACTGCAAATACTAGACTACAGTTTGGACTTATTGCTGGTATTGAGAAGTGGCTCATAGAAATATCTAGCTGAGATGGTAGGGGCTGGTTTTTTTTCTGAATATTTGTTTGCAGCCTAGTGGAGTATGTTTTATTGCTTACAAAACTTGCTTACCTGTCCCTTTCTAAAGCTCTTATAGAGCACAGAGCCTTTTGCTTGCTTTATGTTTACTGACCAGGTCATGAATTTTAATGATGATTCTTGTGCAAAAGACTCTGTTCTGCTTCCTGTTATCTAGGAATGTTGTATGCACAAAAGCACCGTCGCTGAGTTAGGCTGTTTTGCTTTCTGCTTTTGTTTTGGAGAAAGCTTATTCAAATGCCTCTGCAACCCCAAATATTGCCAAGCTTTCCCTTTTATTTCTGTGCTCAGGAGTTCGATATTTGAGCTCTACCTTCTATCAGAGGATGTCTGTGCAAAACAGTCTCGCAGCCAATCAATGCCACTGCTAATCTGGCAGGATAAAGCTGTGTATTCCCTTCCACCTCAGGGGGCTGCTTTCGCTGCCTGTGCAACTCCCCACCAACTGCCAAGAAAAGACCAGACTTGGCTTTGTCATACAGTGGTATGGGGAATTAGACAGTGGGCTGCCAGACTACTAAAGGGAATCATGCTCAAATTAAACAGAGATGTTCTCGATTTGTGTTGCTGAGAAATATGAGAAAGGTCTCTCTTGTATGAATAGCAGTATCTGAGCTAGCTTGGTAGGCTGCGTGGTAGCACTTGTCTCTGATGACAGCAGGCATCTAACATGCCATAGGTTTAACGCTCTCAGGCAGTGCGCTTTCCTCCTGGTATTGGTTTCTGGGAAGGATGAGCTGTCACCACTCTTGATGTGTGTAGAGAACAGAGGTCTCCTGAGATAAGGTTGTTCATTATGCTTCCTGAAGAACCATTAAATTTCTATCAGTGCAATGTGATCTACTCTTTGTGGTAGAGACATTGTTTTCTGAGCCTTTTCTTCTAGCCTAACCTCCACTTCTGTGACTTTTAAAAATTATTATTATTTTTTTAATCTGCAGACAGCAAGAATATAGAAATATGTAAGCAGTAATAATGCAGTATTTTCATGCAGAATCTCACAGTGACAAGATGAAAAACTATGCATTCTTATTGCGGTCTCTGGTATGTATAAGCCTTTATAAAATGAGACTTCATATCATGCTGCTTTGTATAAATTTGCAGGATTTTGGATGCAGTGCTCCATTTGTAAAAATACATCAATATTGTGCCAGTATTTCAAGATGATTTTTAGTGTTCCGTGATAATAATTTTAAGAGTCTTTATTTTGGCTGAGGTTGTTTAGGCTGCTTCATCTAAATAATTAAAAGTTTGTTTTAGTAATGGAAAACCAATTGAAGTAAATATAAGCACTGATAAATAATATGTATCTGAGATCTATGTGCATGCTATGTAGTAACAGTCATTGAATTTGTGATTTTGTAAAAGAAAAAAAGGTGGGTTTTTTGTGAATAACAATAATATTTTATGTATATTAGCTATATTTTTAAATGCAGTAATATGTTCAGAATTACCCTTATCAATCTGAAATGTTATTGACTGTTGAAAAGTAAAAGGACTGGGACATCATTTTAGGGTGAAACTTTAATATTTGTAGAAAACTATATAACAAAATTAATTGCAGAAAGTTCTTCAGGTAGATATTGTTTCTGTGGCAGTGTATATAGTACATTTTACAGAACTGTTTTGATCTTCTTTTTGGCAGCCTGAGCATCTGGTGAACAAATTAATTAAATTTGCATCTATAATTTCAGCAGCCAGATTTTCTTAAAATACATATTCAGCCCAGCTGTGAAATCTCTCTGAGTTATTTCACACATGCTTTGTGGCTAATAATAATGCTAATGGTAAATTCAGGTTATTATACAGACAAGATGCAGATATTATCCAGCTAAACACTGTTCACAGTCCTTAACAGACTCAATCCATATGTGTTTGATCACATGAAGTAACTGTGCTTATTTTGTCAATGTGGATGATCTCTGACCTTCACATTTGTTTATCTTTTGAATGATACATGTTCTGTGTGGTGATTACCAATTGTGTCTTGGAGACTGACAATATTTAGATGTAAATACAGCAGTGGAAGCAGTACACGGTTGTGGTCTAATTCAGCAGTGTGTTTGTGACATGAGTCACGTTTTAATAATTGCGAGGGCAAATTACATGACAGCTGTCTCAACAGAGAAAATAAGAATTGTTTGCACTGTTAAAATAGCATTTCTTTTTTCTTTATTTACTGCACATTTAAAACATACTTTTTTGGCACTTTTCAAAGGGCTACAGCATGTGTTTTTTTAAAGAGAGGAATGTACCCTCTGGGAAGCTTTCAAACTAGGTGAGTTGTAGATGAGCAATATATGTGTAGCCATTATGGTACCAAGAGGGAAGGGAAATTTAGCAATATTGTTCTCCGAGTTACTTGACTCCTTGAGGAAAGCCTGTTATGGGTAGTATTTGTTGCTCTGTACATGTTCGTGCTTATAGTTCTCTATATTTTTATAGGCTTATGGTTGAACTGTAGTAATTTGTTAATTTGAAACTTCACTATAGTGGTAAGGATGGGCTGCTTATGATACTTTCAAGGGAGGATTAAAACATTATTCCTAGAATGCCTAACATTAGCAAAACCAACAGGTAGTCTGAAGTAGCCAGACTATAGACTGTTTAAAGTGTGTATCTTGAAATCCAAAGTAATGCCCAGGTATTAATCAGACTTGTGCTGTCTAGCCTTATGGGCAAGGTAAAGTTACCATCAGTGATATGGAGATCTTCTGCTACCCTTTTACAGAGGGTGAATTTCACCCTAAAATAATCTCTAATGTAAATGAAAATAGTTGCACTACTGAGGCAAGAAACTGTGTTATTTTTACAGTTGTTCTAGCTTTTAAGGACAGTCTAAAAATTGTTGTGTTTCAAGTTTGGCCCTATCTTTTTCAGGAAGAAAAAGTGGGGAAAGTAATACTTTCTAAATAATAGATCTTATAATTAACTTGGACGAAGGTGGATTAACAACAAGCATCAATTCACTGGTACAGCTTTGCTTTCAGGATCTGAGGAAAATCTCTGGTACTATATGTTTGCATGATGTTAGAAAATGCTTAGACACGAGAAACAAAATAAGAAGTGCTCCAGACAGCATTAATGCAATTTATGCAGTAAATAGTAGAAGATATTACAAATGGTATTAGAAAACATGTTGCAAACAGAGCCTTTAATTTAAATTTCTTTAATCTCACTGTGTGACAAAGAATCCCAGAACCTCTAAATATATATGCAGGATATGGGCGAAGAAAAAACTTGTAGGTAGGTCAGGAATCCATATTACTGAGATATAAGGAGTAATGTCTACACAGGTAGAAGTCACAGGGTTGTCACAGTTGTTATTGCTATTTTTCAGGGCAGATAACGTGTATTATGCAAAAAGAAGATCTTCACAGTTTTATGTTACAGAAATAGGACAAGCTATGTCTACCAAGAAAAGACTGTGACAAAAAAATGTTCGGTGTATTGAGGCAAATCAAATCACAAAACTGTTTCCAAGGTTTAAAAGAAAATGGAGAAGGGCCTATTTTCTTTGCCTTCATAAAAGTTTATCATTGATTTGAGTAGCTAGTGAATGCATTTTCTTTAACACAACTGAATAAGAAACATGATAGGATTTGCAATACTTAAAAGGTGTATTTAAGCTTTTCATACTGGAAAGGAGTCTGCAAGGTCAAAATTCTAATTGGAGCAACCAAAATTTTCAGCTGTGACAAACCAGAAAAGTTCAGAAGTAAGGCAGGCACCACTCTCCACTTTGAATGAAGAGATGCTAATGGCTGGTATATTACTTGTATGGGGTTATTTCAGTAGGACTTAATCAATGGTATTAATGTGCTTAGGCTTTTTTTTTTTTTCCTCATGGCTTCCTCTAACATTTGCTTGAGTATATCAACCTCATGTATTCTGTCCCTTAAGATGTGTGCTCTGAAGAAAGAAATTCCTCTCACCTGATTTCATACATCAGTCATCAAAGGTCTGTTCCTTACATAGTCACTATGTTGTCTTTCTGCAGTCAGTGGAAAGTAGGGAATTTTAGGTCATGATTTATCTGAGCTATTTTGGATGAGAATCCCATTCAAAAAATGCCTATTTATTTCCTTAAACTACAGAGACAACACCAAGCCATTAGCTCAGACTGTACTTACATGAATCCCACCCAAGATACTCTCCCAGATAGATGCTATGTACTTCATTCTTCCTGGAGATGCCTGTCCCTTTACAAGTGGAGTGTGACACTGTGCTTCGAGTACTGTACTGTCTTGACACATATTTTGGGGCATTCAAGAGTGGACATATGCTCTGTTCTAAGTAGACACAAAGCCATATGCATTCCACAGTGGTAAGGAGCTAATATGCAGTTGGTGGTAATCATATGCCAGACAGCTATATAAAATTTTTAGGATTATTTCCTTTGTGTTACCTCAAACCCTTTGTAGTTTTGTATTTTCAGTAAAGCTTAGAACTGCTCAGATATTCCTGTGTTTCTAGTCCAACATTTTTTTTTTAGTTTAAGCTCTTTTAATGTAACATTTGAATGGACTTTTAGCTTTGAGGTTCTCAGGAGCAACTGACTGAGTGTTTTGACATCTTGGAATGCAGCTGTATATTTGGTATTCTCAACATCTTTTTGAGTTTTACTCAGTTGATTGAGAACTAGGTAAGCCAGACTTGAGCCTAAATAAGCTTTTGCTTAGATACATTAACAGAAGAAATCTTTGAATGTGTTCAAAACTGTGAGGATACAATCAGTATGTAAAAATACATGGAGTGAACAATTGCCTGTGTTGGCAAAGATTGATACAGAATGCTTGAAGAATAGAAAATTCAGCTTAAAATTTAACTCGATGCACCTAGCCTCTAAGGAACTTCCTAGAGCATTCAGATCTGTGGAGCTGTTTAATATTCTCTTGTGAGAAACATTGTAATCAGTGTCACTGGGGAATTTAAAGTAACACCAGAATAAAGCATGAGAAAATACACTGTAGTAATATATTCTGCACTGGCAGATCAGGAAGCTAATTTACCTCTGTCTTTCCCAGCTCAAATCTAAGTTACTGAACATGAATAAACTTCCACCATTAATTGTCAACTCTTTAGTTTATATTTAAGATGCACCAGCTACTTCTGCTTTTTGTCTTCTAATATTTTAATATTTTTTTCACTTGACTCTGTTTCTACATCTATATACTGTAATCCTTTTGCATCCCTGTTTTTCTTTGGTTTTGTTTTGTTTGTTTGTTTTTTAATTTTATTTTTGTTTGGTTTTGTTTTTGTTTAGGATTTTTTTTTCTCTTTTCCCCTCAAACAGCTGTCTCATTTGGTCACCTGTCTCTCTGCTCTGCAGTCGCTAGGAGCTGGTTGTTGTTTCAGCCACATATTTGTTTGAATTGATCAAATTAATTGCAAGAGTCCAGACATGGATAGAATACTGAGGCACCAGGCATAGTGGAGCATTGCTTGCAGTGTTTAATCAGCACCCATATGTAATTTCTTGGGATAAGCATGGAGTTCACCTGAAAAGTCTGTCACCAAAAGAAAACTGAAATAATTAACTCGCAACTTTTGAAACAGCCATGAAATTGTCAGAGACATGTTCTGCAAAGATAGGTATGATTTTTTGCTCTATCACTTGTAACAGGCATAGAGTTAAAAACGTTTGGAAAAAACCAGCTGGCTCTTTCATCCAGTGGAGTTACTTAGTAAGTCATGGTAGACCAAGAGAGGCTTTGTGATTTAATGGTATTGTTAAGATTTAAGGATTTAGATTTATCAAAGCAGGGAGTGTAAAACCTCATTTCCAGTAAGGTAGGAGAAGGAGATTTAACTGTTTCACATAAGAGTAACTGGTGAATCTTCATGATGCTGTTTCTGTGTCCAAACATATAATTTTCTCAAAACAGCAACATATGTGAAACTAGTCAGTGTTCCTGATTCTGTTGCTTGTAGCCTATGAACCAGGGAGAACACACCTCCCCTTGGACAGCATTGCCATTTGTGAAGCAGTGGCAAACTTTTAACCTATGTCAGGTATTGAGAAATACCAGATATATTAGTCTCCATTGAACTACCATATACCTACATATTTCCCAAAGCACGTTGCCTTTTTCTTCCTGGAAATTTTCTATAGTGGACAAAAAAAACCATTTAGTAATTTGTCTGGGATTTCCGGTGTCTTGGCAATCTGGTTAGAGCAATAGCTATAGATGAATAGAAGTCCCAGAAGAACGGCCACTGCTCAGACACAGAGCAGCTGCATCTTTTTTTCAGGCTGCAAATCAAAACTTAGAAGCAACAGAAAGGAAATGAAGGCTTGATAGCTCCCTAGGAAACAAAATTTCAAAGGTATGCGAGCACTGTGGTATTTTCAATTAGCCTTACTCTTTATGATGAGCCTCATAAATTTTTCTGTCCTATTAACTGAAACAGGCTCCTCATGTAAGAAAACCATTGAAGAACTATATAGGTGTACTTGCATTTTTAAAAATGAAATTATATATTCTTGCCCATAGTATACCTAGAATATGAGAATATGCTTTCAATTCTTCTTTCAATCTTAATTTCCAGCTCAGTGCTGCCTTTTTTTTCTTGTATCGCATCTGGGTTATTGATAGGTTCTGCAGAGTATGTATCTTCCTTCTTTTTCAAGGTAGCTCTTTTGTTGTACATGCAGTGTTATAGCTAACAATACAAATATGGTAAAATATTTAACATGTACACAAATAAGGTATATTCATTCTTCCTATTGGTTCCCCAACATTATAAATATAAAAATTACACAATACTGTTTTCATGAGGAGACATCATGTCTATTTCAACAGTACAGAGCAACACTGAAAACAATTTTGGATAACAATGCAGAAATATCCCACTAAAATTAGAGATGGAATAGAAATAACTATTCAAGCTGGAATTTGTCCAGTGCAGCACCTCTGCAGAAGTGCTGTAAGGCACATAGAAATGTAGACATTTTATGTACTGCTCAGAAGTTTGCATATGTAACAAGATGGTGTTTGGTAAGATAACCAAATTTCATTTAGATTTGATGCTTAGTTATGTATCCTGGCCCAGAGTCCTGTGTATGCAACAAAACTGTCATCCCTCACATCAGGTCTTTAGGAGAGACCATAGTAAAAGGCTGAATTGAACTATCTCTTGAAAGTGTACTTTATATTCACTTTCTTATGATTTCTTTATCTCTGATGCTCAATGGCCAAAGAATTGGATGATGGAAGAGAGAAGTTTCAATTTTGAAATAAAATTGCCATGTAATAGCAGCTCTGAATTCTGTGCATAGCATTCAGCCTGTTTGACGGAGGTTGCTATGAAAGATAAAAAGGATTTGAGAAAGCCAAAAGACTTTAAGTTGCTGTACCAATTGTAGCAATTCTGAGAATATCAAGATCTAGAACAGTCTCCTTTTATATATATATATATATTTATTATTTTTAGCTTTGCTTACTAAATCACTATGTTAAGCAGTGTTAACTTGGGTGTTCAATCTGAGGATGTATAAGTAGTCAGCATCCTGCTTTGCACAATAGCATTGCAAGAATGTATTAGACTCCCCTTTATTATTTTTTTTTTCTTTAAATGTGTACAAATCTGAAAATACATGTTTTAATTTGCATTGGCTAGAGTCAGGAATTATGCAAAGAATTGTATTTCAGTCCTCACTGATAATGTGATGACTCTCTGGACCTGTCCTTATGTAGTCAGGTTTAAGCTGCGTAAACATTCTGTTGCTTAAAAAGATCTGTATACACTGCAGCTTTTTGTATTGCTGTGGATCAGGAGCATATTTGGACCAGTTTTACTGCTGATTGGACTAGAATTAATTTTGTATCAGAAGAAATAATTCTGTAGGCAAGACTCACTGCTTAGATATATCTTGTTGGCTTACCAGCTGCCTTTCCAGGCTGCTTTTATCTGGTGCAGACAAGCCTTTCTATGGCACTTATATGTGTTTGCAGAGAACAGATATTGGCTTCCCATTCTGAAGGCTGGCTCAAAGCATTGTGCTTTGGCATTGCTCTCAAATCCTTCAAGAGTCAACGTCATCTTTTCCTGATAACTCTCTTTGTGCTTGATCGCTATGTTTGCAGTTAGACCCTTGCAGAGATCCTAAATGCTTTCTCCCTGGGTGAAAAGACTACAAAGAAAGCTAAGAAGCTTTCATGGTAAGAGGTAAGCTTTTTTTCTGAGGCCATTGTGAAGCTATTGCTATGGATAATTTATTAAGAGTCATACTGGGTGCCGCATCACCTAGAGGTTTCACAGGAGCGTATCAAGGATGGAAGTTGTATCTCTGCTATCTCTGAACTGCCTGTCTTCAATGTGGAGCTGAATATCTTTGCAAAACTTTAAAAAATATTAGTGGTGAGCCTCATTTTTATTGTAGTAGCCTGAAGAATCAACCCCAAGGACAGAAGGGCAGAGGACACCTTGCCCAAGAATGTGCCCCACTGCACATCTCAAGGGAGTCATGGGGCCTTGACACTCTCCTGCCTCTTCTCTCAGCCATGCTGCTATCCCTGGCAACACTGACAGGCAGAAACTAAGGCTGGTTTGTATCTTGCGTTTGCTTTAGCTGTACACTGAGATTTACAGCTCACACTTGCTTTTGGTCCTGGCGTAAACACTATCATAAAGAGGTGAACAAGCATTGTGTTCAATTTCTGCTCTCTCACAGACTTCCAGTTTTGCGTTGTCATTATAACTGCAGGCAAAATAGAAGCTCCAGTTTGGTAATGAGATATTAGCACTGGAATTTGGTATGCTTTCCCTCAAACACGTGCATGGGCTTTCCTATCAGCATGCACAGAAAATAATTTCTGTACCAATGTTTCCAGAAGAGCTTCAATAAAAACATAACTCGCAAATCTTTTTAACCACAAAACCCTGTCAGTGCAGCTGTTAATACCCAGGATGCAGCTCAGTAAGCTTATCCTATACACAAACAAGAAAAATTGAGAAGCACAAATTACAGCCACAGTTTCATACCTGTACCTGCCTCAAGTTTGCTGCAAAGTTGTTTTAATGCTGTGGCAAATGTTGAGAATGTCCGCATGGGCACAATAAGAGAGAGTAGTCTCTGGGGGCTCTAATGTACCCCATATCCCTATCCTTCCTGACAGTAACTATGACAGAGCAGTGTCTTGGTGTGCAACCTCCTAGGTAGCTATCAGAATGCACCTTATGAAGTTGTGGAGGTTTAATACATCAGAAGGCCACTGACAATGGGAGGAAACACAGGGATAAACCTCATCTATATTTTTCATAAGATTTGTAGAGCAACTTTTCATTTTTAAAACAATGAAAACTGACCAAGACACAGCAATTTCTTGGGAGACACAACTCCCCATCCCTGCCCCTGCTGCATAACCAAGTTGACTTGCAACATGCAGTCTCTCTAAAGATATTTGTTTTCAGTTCTACCAAATATTTAGTGAATGTGCCATTTAAGGGAAAGTAATAGTAATTTAAAAAAATCTGGAAGAGTACTTTGGAGAGCTTGAGGATGCTGGTTGTTTCCTGAAAATCCCTTCAGTGTAAACTTCTCAATAAGTACCTCTATTGATAATAAAGATAGTATAAAAAGGGTAGCTCTGGTTAATTCTTGGAAGATAATCTAGGGTTGTCCTTTACTAGTCTGTGAGTAACCTGTAGCTCACAGTGAAGTTATTTCAGGCACATTTCACCTGACTTAATTCCACTTGAATTTAGACAAGTAATACAGGTACTTAAACCAGAAGCTTAATCACCCTGAATGCTTTCCATAGTACATACCCAGAGGAGGAAGTCATTAACCCCCAGTCAGAAATACTTCTGCAAAATATTTTCTTTCTGCTGTTGCTTAACAACACACCCTAAGGATGCTTCTAGCTTGGATAGCTTGCTCACTCCCTTTAGGCCTGTGTTTGCAGTGTTAAATGCTGGACTCTTTTGTTGTATCTGTAAATGGTTAGAGAATATCACTGAATGAGTGTTTCTTGTCTGTTAAGGGAATAAATTTGGATTCCTAGGACTCCAGGTATTTTACTCTGTGATATGTTAAATAGCAGTGTAACATGGTGAAAACAAAAGAAAACAAAACAAAAACAATCAACCCCAAACCAAACCAAAACAAAAAACCCCCCAAAAAACCCCACCTAAACCCAAAACCAAGCAGACAAGAGCATTTAATTACAGCTGTTTATGTTGACAAGGCTGAAGACATGGAACAATGTGCTGAATGGAACAAGCAAGAATTGCCACACAGTGCTTTGCATGTTAAAAGTAATGAGGGCAGCCCAAACAAAATTATTTGCATTCTGTCCAACTTTGGCTTGAAAACACCATACAGTTCCACAGAATAGCTTAATTGCCTAGTATAGCATAATTGCCAGGCATGGGGAGTAATATAATTTACATGTCTGACCATGAAATGAACCAGGGAAACTGCTGGCTTTTGATTTAGCTGAGCATTAAAATTGTTAGAAGTGTAAATTGAGATGTTGATCTTTGCAGAGGTTCCTCATGTTTCATCTTCCTGCATCCTGGTGTTACCGACTCGTGGCTTTTGTGGAACCTCAAAGCTGTCAACTGGGGGGAATCACCCCCCAGTGAGTGTGAGGTTCTGGGTGGGGATGGGAATGGTCTGCCCCTGAGAGCAATGTCTGGTTCTGTCCTGCTGCAACACAGCCTCTGTGGAAACAGGGTGAGAAAAGCTATGTGCACTTGGGGAGGTTACAGGATACTATTGAAACCAATACACTCCTTAATCCAATAAAAATGCTAAGTTAAGGATTTTTTTAACAGTGCAGCTTTAATGACTCCTCCTGTTTTCCGGGGAGTTAACACGCATGATAGTCATGTTATTTATTTTAATGACTTCCCCAAGATGCTCTAAATAATGAATAGAAAGATACTCCCTAAGCATTTGAGTCTACTTCAGCGAGTTTGTTTGTAATATAATGCTTACCTGTGTCATTTGCAGAAGGAGGTGATCTCAGAAGTTAGAAGAGCAAACAGAATTCGTTATATGCTTAGGTGGAGATATATCAGGCTAAAGCTGTTTGGGGAAGAAGCTTCTATCTGGGTATACGTTCTCTCATTTCATAGCTTTGTGTAAAATTGTTTATATTCCTAAGATTTCAAAAGACAGATGCATCTTCTGCTTGCTTCTAGGTTTCTTTGAATGGACTTCTTATTGCATGGTTAGTCCTTTGTTGATATTGTGTTCAAATGTATGTGAAGATAAATATGAGCAAGAAATAGGTGTCTCACATTGTAGTGTTGAGAATAACTACAATTTTATTCCTTGTTGGAATACGGGTACTAGGGAGAAATTGTACCTTGTATGGTTACAAGCTGTCAATGTTTCTTTGTATCAATATTGAGCTTTAAATTTTGTCTCACCCTTGTGGAGTTGTAAAATGCTTTAGTCTTTTTCCTGTTTATAACTAGATCAAAAATAAGAAAGCTTGCTATTTTAGGGGTGGGACTTGGTATCCTCAGGGTTTTTGTGTTTTGGTTGGTTTTTTTTGTTTGGGTTGGTTGTTGGTGGTTTTTTTTTTGGGTTTGTTTTGGGTTTTTTTTGTGTGTGTGTGTGTTATTGTTTTTAATTAAATGTTATCAAAAAAAAGGAGAACCCTCTGTGGACCACAGCATGTTTTGCCTATAAGTCCTGGGTGAAAAATGCAGAAGTGAGAATACTCTGAGAAATCCAATCAACAACCATGCCAAGGACTAAACGGTACAAGTTGTTTGGCATGGCATGAGCAGAGTAACATTTTACATTAAAAAACATAAGTGGCCTTCATTGCAAATACAGAAGTTTGATTCATATCCTCCTAGAAACAGCTGTCAGATTTGACTGTCATTTCACAGTCTTTGTTTCTGAACCTCAGGTTTAGGCAGCAGAGGAAAAAACAACCAACCAAAACCAACAGGCCTAAATATGGGTTTGTTTCTTTGGAAGCAAACTTAAGCCATCAGGTTTACAATTATTGGCCTAAGTATAAATCAGTTACAGTAGAGTAGTAACATTTACACCTTTGGTCTGATTAAAAGACTGTTTAAGATGACAGTAATATTGGTAATGACTTCACCGAATTTTGGATTTCTTTTTTTTTTGTTGTTAAAATAACCTTTCCAATGTCACTTTATTAGAGACATACTGCATGGCTAAGCATGTACCATTCAATACACTATCTAGACATATTTCTTATTCTATATGCATTACTGAAGGCATGTTGTGAACATTATAGATTTAAAATGAATTGAAATGGCATTCAAATTATTTTTTATGTGTGCTTCATCTACTCAGTTAATGGAGTTTAAACACAACTGGCTTTCAGTTGCACCGAAGGCATGAATATTCTATGATTATGTTGTAAAAAATGACAGAAGACACGTGGCCTCTTTCTCTTGCTCTTAGCAGAACTTTAACTTTCTGGCAAACATATATTTTGGTTTGTTTTGTTCCTCTCACAGTTTGCAGCCTTCAAGGAAATTTGGGGGGGGGGGAGTTGTTTTTTGGTTTTGTTTTTTTCGTTGTTGTTTTTTGTTTTGCTGTTTGGGGTTTGTTTTTTTTGTGTTTTTTTTTGGTTTTTGGGGTTTTTTTTGGGGGGGTGGTGTATTTTATTTATGTACTTATTTATTTAAAGTTTTCATATTGTCTAGGACTTAGTATTCTGACTACAGGTTTTTCTTGCCCGACCGTGTCAGTGTTACACTGGCTCTTACTTTTTGAAGGCACTGAGTAGGGAAGTATATGATGATGATTAAAATTTTTCATCTGTACTGCCTTTATTCACATAGACTTTACTTTTCTCTTTCCCTTTGCTTTTATTGATGTCTGTAGCTGGAGTTCGGTAGCTGTTCAGTGAATACTCTGCATGCCCACTGTGATGTAGAGGGACATGAGTAGAAACATGCATAGATTCATCTTGCCAAGTATTAAATAAAACGCCCCACAGTATTAGATACTTTAAAAATAAGAATAATTAAAAAAAATAAACCACCAAGACAAATAAACACAGACAAACACACCAGAGGAAGACAGATAACCGAAGAGTGACAGCAAATTGCAAATCAACCTTGACTTTTTTTTACTTCTCAACAGGTTCACAGTCAGGATGTAACCTTCTGTAAAATGGAAACCTCTGAAGAAAGATACAGATAGCAGTTGGAGTTAAAAGTAGCGGATGAATATTTCTCCTCTTAAGCATCAGCTTTTTAAAACGCTATGGTGATTTGGAAAGCCCCAGGAGTGAACTGCAAAATTCTCCTCAGCTCAATCAATGGATTTCTTAGTCATTTCTCCAAGTCATTGATGTTCAGAGATGCCGTGTGATGGAAAAAGCACCATGTCTCTGTGTTTGTAGCCCCGACTTTTTGGATTAGTTTGCTGTGTTGTTGAACCCATTTCATTTTGAAGGGGAAGGAGTGAATGTGATGGATTTATCTTCAGAGATGAACAAACATGGAAGGAATCCAGTAAGTCATAAGCTTGAAGATCAAAAGAAGGTAAGATTATTTTTAATTGTACTTAACTGTATTTGAACTACTTACAAACTCTTTGATAATTTTTAGCAAAATAGAAATTAATGTGCTTTTGAGGCTAAAGTAGTCTGCTATGCTCACACACTATTGCAATGTAGTGAACTGCTGTTATGAGAATCAATTTCTTTATCGTCTAATAATTTTCTTTCTAATACTGCTGGATTCCCTGGTAACTTTGTGTCAAAAACTCCCTGAATTTGTCTAACAAATTGCTTGACAAAATCTTTACTACCTTTGAATGCTGAGTTCATGGCAGACACTTCCTGATTGAAAGTGAGAAGCTGACTTCAGCCTGAGACTGAGATTGTCATCTTTTATAGTGGATGTGTAGATAAATCCATCCCATTGTGTCCTACTAGTAGTTCTGTTTAGTTTGATTTTCTGATAATTTGTTATTGTTCAAGTTTTACCCTTCAGTACCCCAGACAGTTTAAGCATGTAAATTCATGCTTCCACAATATGGGAAATCCATTTGGAAGGCACACTTCTGCAGCAGATTGTCCCAGAAAGCTCACCGTCACAATTCACCTCCTTTACTTGCTCACAGTATAGTCTGGAAGGTTTTATAATGCTTATTTTGTAAACCTCAATTTGATGCTTTTTGATATCTTTGGGTCCTTCTATTTTCCCATGCTTTATTTGTCTTTTAAGATCACATTCATAGATTTTTTTCTGACAAAAAAGTTTTGCATTTTTTGTAGCTTTGGTTTTTGGTTGGTTGGTTTGGTTTTATGTTGTTCTATGGGGAGGAATTGTGTGGGGTTTTTTGTTGTGGTTCAGTTTTGTAATTTGTTTCTTTGTTTGTTTTTAATAATCTCCACTTTATTAGAAGTTCAAAACTCTTTAATACTTCTTTGTGCTTGGGCTCTAACGTAAGGTCTGCACCGAACGAGAGAGAGCGCATTCTGCTGTAATGTTCTGTGGCTGAAGTGTGCTTCATACTAGGCCTTAAAATTAGATTTGCTGTCCTTCTTGAATTACTGCATAGGTTCAGTAGGGATATTGGTATCCAAATAATGTATTGGAGTGCAGGTTATATGCCTTATTATTACATAGGCTTATTATAATAAATGCTACTGGACTGGGACTTTTAAATTTTGATATGAAAGCTGCTAGCTAATGTTTTAAATAATTTTCATCTTGTTTGGGAAAAATACAAATTGGCAGAATTTTTTTTGCAAAAATAAATGAAACAACAATTGTAAGACCTAGAAAATCAAATACTTACATTAACACATACAAATTTGAGGCACTGAAATCAAGTCGCTTGATCACAGCTAATAACCCTTTAAACTGCAGAGAATTGCAGGAATTACACCAGGGTGACACACGGGATGAAATTATTGTGAAAATATATTTAACCTTAGAGTGGGGTTTTTTTATGATGGAAAAGACACAGGGATACGTGATAGGAGAACTCGTTTAGAGCACAGGACTTTTTCCAACTCACGATTCCTACCTTTCTGTGGCACAAAAGAAAAGCTGAGAAATGTTAGCATTAATCTCACCATTCTGTGAACTGTTTTCTGAACCGTTATTATCTGATCTGGAATTGAGTATGCTTGAGTCCTCTCTTCCCCCAACCATCCTCTTATTTCAAAAGAATTTGTTTCCCTTTATGTCTAATACCTGCAGATTCACTTCTAGAGACTGACTCTTCAGATTGCTTGGGAGGAGAAAGTTTGTTTCAAAGAGGATCTGTTGTACCTCAGGGTCAAATGTTTTCTTTGAGTCAGTATGTGGATATTTTATCCAGCTGTAGAACTATGCAACAACCACTAAAGGCTCTGCTGCTGCTAAAAGACTCTGCTCCTGTGGTGTGGTTGAAGCTGAAAAAGTAAATGGGATGATAATAAACAGAAGTCTGGTTAGTTTTCATTGCGTTCAGGGATCCTAACTATTAATTTAATATCACCAATATTCTAGAACCAAGTTCCTTAGAGGAGGCTAATATTTTAATAAAATAAGGCTTTAAAAGTGATGGAGAAACTCAACAAGTGATAGTAATTTGTCCATCTCTCTATGCTGCTTTGGTTGTAAAGCAAATTTTGAAATATGTTAGATAGAAACAAATGAAATAAAAATGGATCTCTTCAGGAAATACTGACTGGCGTACTGGCTGACATGGATGTTGCTCTACCTGGATCAGGCCAGGCAGAAGTCAAGCTGAATTTCTTGAATAGCTCAAATTCTATAAATAAATGAAAAATATTCTTCTAGGAAGACCAAACTGTTGTGAGATTGCAGAATGTTTTGTCACTGGACTGTTTTCTGTATGTGGAATTTAAGAAAAAAATGAAATGGAGAAAGAACTCTATGGTAATTAAGGATGTAAAACTTCTCAGGTAGTTTTGAAAATGCAGACTGTGCTATGTCATTTTGCTTTTCTAATAATTTAATAGTTGTACCATATACAAGTTATATAATTATTTTCCTGTGATCTGGATTTGGGCCCAGACAGCTATGTTTATATGATTTTCATGTTGTTAGCATATGAACTATCATGTCCTTAGGACACTCAGATATGCTTCTTATCTCAAAACCCATCAAATGCTATCATCTGCATTTTAAATAGGTGCATAGTCCTTTCATGGCCTGCAGCACTGGCAAGCTCCGTAGCCTTTCCATAGCTTCACGATGCAATGACAGCTTTATCGATTTCTGGCAATAGTCTGTGTATGTTTGTGGGACTGGCAGATGTCTCTGGGCTGATACTCAGGTGTTTGACTCTTGTTGAGTACAAAATAAGGCTCAGGGAGGAACATGAGAGCATTGTGTAGCTGTGTGGAAGCAGTAGTCCAATTTCTGTGGTTGAAGTGTCAGAGAAGGGAGGGCAGCAGGCTAACAGAGGGCAGTGCAACGAGGAAAAAGGTTTCAGAAAGATCATTGTAATCAATGAATTTGACCTCCTACAAAAAACAGACATAGAACTTCCTTCTATATGTTCTTCTAGCTGGTTCAAAGCTTTGGCAAATTGGTAATGAGCTGGAATGGACAGTTCTAGGATGTCCATCAGCTTGATAAAGCTTCTTCAGGACTCTGTGTCCACAGTATCTCAGTCCAAAATGTGTCCTTCATTCTTCCAGGCTGGACGTGCCAGGGATACAGCTCCATCCACATAGAGATTACAAATACCTGAAGGGTTGGTGTCAAGTAGGAGGGGCCAGTCTCTTTTCAGTTGTGCCCTGTGATAGGACGAGAGGTAATGGTAGCAAGGTGAAACACAGGAAGCTCCACCTCAACATGAGGAAAAACTTCTTCACCGTGAGGGTGACAGAGCCTGGAACAGGCTGCCCAGAGAGGTTATGGAGTCTCCTTCTCTAGAGACTTTTGAGACCTGCCTGGATCTGTTCCTGTGTGGCCTGCCCTGGGTGTTCCTGTGCTGGCAGGGGGGTTGGACTCTATGATCTCCAGAGGTCCCTTCCAACCCCTACCATTCTGTGATTCTATGATTTCAGGTTGAATGATGGGCTTCTGAACCTATTTTCCATTCCTACAGTGTACTGTAAATTCTTATTTTAAAAGTATGCTAACATTAAAGGCTTTAGGACATCAATGCAAATAAGTAGTAAATGTAGGTATCACTGTTTACAGTGTGGTGTGCTGGTTCATGATTTTAGCACATGGTAAATAGTAGAGAGAGCTATGAACTAGCAGTTTGAATAACAGGTTTCTATAGGCAACTTGCTGCAAATAATCATTTTAAACCACAGAAAAGACTGCCGTATCTACCTGCATTTCATCATTCAGCAGGGTTCTTCTGTTCTCAAAATAGACATTAAAATCTTTAATCTGCTGCCACATGCATGGTTTATGCTAGTTAAATCCATAAAATACATACTCCAAATTTCCGGACTACTCCAGTCACTTAAGTTTAATGTTTGCCCCCAGAAGAAAGTCCCATTGTGACCATTTCTTTGACAGACTATCCAGGTTACTTGGTATCTTCAAAAAACACCTGCTTGCTGCAGGCAGGCAAAGCCAAGCCTTTGAGCAGTGCTGCAGCTGTGGCCTTGTTAAAGTCTGGAGACCGGGGGTGGGAGCCTGAGATTGTGCTTTGCTGTGGGTGTACGGGTGCATGTGAGGCAACACACAGGCAAGTGACTCCGATTGCAATACACTCAGGTGTCATTGACTGTGCATAAACCTATAAAATTGTTTCAGAACTATAGTAAGGTAGAAAATGCTTCCCAGTAACAATAATTCTCCATCCCTTAAAGGCCTGTCATATCTTCCTTGTCTCCTAATGAATTTACTGCCTTTTTTTCCACAACATCTAGGGTGTTTCAGACAAGCCCACTGAGTCCCTGTCCTGACTCACACCAAAAGATGTGTGCCTTGATTTTAAACCCATCATACATGATACAGTAATAAATTATATTCTTGCAAAATTACTGCTTTCTGAAAGGGGAACCCTTGAGTCTGTGCTGACACTACTGACACATGGCTTGGAGCTTTACACACACAGAATGCTTGCTATGGCTACCGGGATAGTTTTTCATCATATTTTCCTTTAAAGTCTCTCAAATGAAGGCCTTGGTCCTTCTGTTTACAGGCCAATCCAAACCAGATGAAAATGAAGGGAAATGTTTCGTACTTTACCAACACCACCCTACATACATACTTTATAATTAAATATGAGAAAGTGCAAGGATCTCAGTTGCGTTCAGAACATTATTTCCTTCAGTTTTTCTTTTTGTAGGCATATGAGCCACAGAACTCGGAGGGTTTTTTAACAGACACCAAGACTCTACTACTGGACAATAATTAAATATAATTAATGAGCAGGAATACCAAACAAGCTTTGTCTACTGTTGGATGTTTTGCTGTCTCCCTGGTAACCACATTAACTAAATGTCCTATAATCAGTCAGTTTTTGTCTGATAGCATAAAACTGTAGGTTAATGTCAAAAGTATCATGCAGTTCTGTCGTGCAATTCTTCAAAACTCAAATCAAGAGAGAAGATTTAGAAAGGACAGATGAAATCAGCATTTACATCACATTTTTCCTTCATCCATGCCTGCTTCATTTTAGTTGATATTCAGTGGATGGAATAATATTTTTGGAAAATCAGATTTCATCACCATGAGGCAGTTGGGCCAGGGCCAGGAGCACAATTTGGACTTGCAAACATGCTCATATTGCTGTGTCTGTGCTCCCCATTTTCATGTCTCAGTTCTCATTTTTACAACTAATGCTGTAGACACCTAATGGCTGTTTTTAAAAATAATGTCATTAAATATTGGGGTAGGCCAGGGTTGTTGATATTCTTACTTAATAGCTCATTTTCATTTGGCGACCTAGGATCTGGATGATGTTGCTTGTTATCTCAACAAAAAAGTTTGTTTCTCCCATCCTGATTTTACTTTTCCCTGTGAGGCAGCTTTATCAGAGCTTTCTCTCCCTCCCTCTCTCACCCCAGTCTCTTCTACGCATTTACACACACACACACACACACACATATATATGTGTATGTTCTGTCTGGTTTTGTCCATCTGCCCAACTGTGTCTCTGTCAGGGGATGCTTTGCAAACAACTGGAGCTCTGAAGATGTGCTGAAGAGACAGATTCTTTAAGCTCAATGTTCACTGTTATCCCTTATCTCACAACAGCTGGTAGTTTGTTGGGGTTTTTTTGTTTGTGGTTTTGTTTTTTTTTTTTTTTTTCCCCAGGATGTATACTCAGTATTTTAACCAAAAATAGTGAGATAAGGCGATAGTGAGGGAGGGGTCTTCAGGGCTGAGGGGAGAGGCTTATTCTCTTTTTATTTTGCTGCTGGTTTTACTGTGATACCTTTGAATTAGGCAGAGATAGGAAGAGCCCACACAGCTGATAAGAAGAAATTGTCTGTGGGAATAAAAATACAGCTGCTTTCCAAATTCTTTGCTCTCTCAGTCTGTCATCTATTACCTTCATCTTTCCCTTAAGCTGTCTGCCCCCATACTCCATCAATTTTCTGTTTCAAAACTTAAGTTAGAAAGACTTGTATTATTTCCCTTTTTGTCAAAACTCCCTGTGGCCCCACCACCTGACTCCCCTCGCTGACTGAATTTGTTCCGTGCACTCTGCTAGTGCAGTTGTTCCATTAAAAAAAAAACACAACCCAAACCTAATCTTTACAGACTCAATAGTGTTAAATATAATTTTATGAAATATGAAACTCATATTTAATAATTCATAAAATAAATTCATGTCCTGCTGCATGCTTACATGTTTTTGGTTCTTCTCCTCCCCTCCCCCCCTGTTGTTGGAGAACCATTATGTAAATAAGACAGTAAACATTTCTTTTTTTAATGCTTTTTCTTTTGCCTTCCCAAAGCCACTATCTGCAACAAAGTCTCGATTACAGAGCAGTATTTTGGCTCAGTGTTGCACCACAACTGAGAAATTAAATACTGATTAATTAGTTATTTTCTTATAAGATACAGCCAGACAGTATCTTTTTATTTCAGTAGTATACTTTGGTTTCTTAGCTGGTTGCTTTTCTTCCTACTCAATGCTGTCTTTAAGCTGTTGGTGTTAATGTATGCCTGGTAACTGAATAAAACTTGTTTTAAGTATACCAGGTAAAAGTTGTACAGGATGTTGTCACTGCCTGGTTGGAAGGAGCTCAGCTGCTTTGCAGTTGCCTGTGCTGGCAGATTTCTGCATAATCAGATAGCTGGAATTAATACTATGTTGTATGTACACATATGGTTTTGGATATACGCTACAGAGTGGACTGAGAGGAAGAAAGCTTCTCGCTTGGGTTGGTGACTCTTGCCTTCCCCCTCCTCTTGCAAAAAAGTACTGCTATTACTTACCAGCCTTGCTCTTCACTTACTACTAAAGGCACAGTTTCCCATTCCTACCCATTGCCTTGCTATTAGTGCATATGCAAAGGTAAATTTAATCATCTGATCTCAAATGATCTCATTTAATTTGGAAGAAGATACGGTGGCTAAAAAGCAGAAATGAATGCAGTTCGTGGAGGTAGTATCTCATATTGCTCAGTTTTCTCTAGGTTGCCTCAATGGTTACAAACTATCTGTAAGGTTTTCATTTGTCAAGTACAGAAGTAAAAATGGCTGTAGGCTTTCTACCATAAATCCCAGTTTTTGATTGCTGTTGCTTCTAGCTTTTTCAAAGAAAGCTCTTGTTAGCCACAGGACAAAGAACAATTTTAGTGATAATAAATAGCTAAACAAATAAAATCATATGACTTTCTTCTTTGTTGTTTGTCTGCAGTGGTATTGCAAAATAAAGAAATCACTGTAATTGTTATTTAATATTTCTCTGATCTTACTGTTACTAGCTGTTAATAGTATTACAGAATAATATTTGTTTATCTGCTTTTGTCTGGAACTTGTCACCTGGGAAAATCTTCTGTACTTAGAGGATGAAATGCAGATTACAAAAGGGTTGAGGTCCAGAAATTGTGTGCAACCATGGCCTGTCTTTTCCCTTCTGAGAAGGAGCACAGGCTTGAGAAGTTGTTGCACAGAGCACTGTGCAGTGGAGAACCTGAGAGGAGGCTTCTAGGTGATCTTGCACCGTGACATTGTTTTGGGATTGTTATCACCGAGCTTCATGAAGATCACTGACTTCGAAAAAGCCTTTTGAGGGTTTTGCTGTTTTAAATCTGATCTTTGAAACAGGGATGGTTCCATAATGAGTGAATTAGTGAACCCTGCTTGCTGACTTCTCTTAAGTATTTTTTAAAATCCTATGAATGGTCCTCTATCAAAATCTGCATGCAAGGGAAATACCTATTTTCTTGCCTCCCTTTTCTTGAATTTTGAACTTGCCAGGGAATTTTTTTTTACTCTGATCCAGGATGTGTACAACAAAGACTAAAAAATGCATAGCCAGGTTCCTCTCAAAATGTTGGGAAGGGTAAGTAAAAGTAATCTGAACCTTCTTATTCCAGTTCTGGACTAAAGCTGTTTGTCTGAAAGATATGGCTAGATCATTTTGATACCAGTGTAACTATCTTTTCTGCTTTGATATTAATTTCACTTTTATGTTAAGTGAAAGACACCATAATGCTTCTCAAGTAGCTGGGAAGACTTTTTGTTTTTACCACATTCATGTTAGGCTAGTTGGGCTAGTTTCTCTAAATCATTCTGTATTGTTACTTTGAGATTTTAACCGAATCCTAAACTCAGGTTAAGGTCTCTTCATCTTCCTCATTGTCTCTGTATTTCTGCATTACATGTAAAGCATTAACAAGTACTGTTGTTGAATCTGTCTGTTGTGGATGGAAATCCTACCTGTTTGTCTTTAATTCCTCTGAAACTCTTAATAGCTGAACTTGGAAGGAGAAACATCTGCTGCTGTATCAGAAGAAATAAACCAGGGAGGGACTGTACTGCAGTATGCCTTTGTGGGGGAAATTTAAAGGCTTTTTTGAGACTGCATTTTTTTTATATGCTAAAGCAAGAAATCTCTTGAGAGACTGTGTGTGCCTGCTTATAAAGCAGATTTAACCTCTTAAATTGATTCTAGATAGATCTAGCCTTAAGCAATATATAAGGGGACGACAGCCCTGTTTTGTATTGTGGCTTTTAGCTTCTGAATGCAAACATCTGGTGGAATCACTGAGTGATAACCAACGGCAATTAATAGTCCCAAATTAAACCAGATCCTGTTTTCTAGAGACAGTGCATGAATATGCACTCTGAATAGAGAGATTGAGAAAAGTCTGGCAAAACTTGATACAAATGAAGAAATTATGCACAGAGAAATTTAAACCTTTGGTTCTACAACTGAGTTTTCTAGGGTTTTTTTTGCATGCTTACTGCAGGAAAAGTGTGTGGATAAAAAGACCCCAAACCTGTAGCATTAGAGTCAAGGTATATTGCTGAGGTTGCATTAGTTTGTCACATTAGTTTCATAATGCAGACAGACCTTAAATGTGAGCCTCTTGAGTCTGGGCATTATACCAGAATGGAGGACTATGGTTTGTTACAACTTAAACTGAAGTGTCAGGGCACATTCATACTGTGTTCCAATAAAAGAGTATTGCTGGGAGATGCCTCATTTTTATTTTTTAATGCCTAGGTACTGGTATTAGCTTTTTTTTATTTTTTTCTTTCCCCACTGCTGAGGTGCAAAAGAATGTAAAGGCAGGGAAGAACTCTGGAAATGGTTATAATTTTCTTTTTAATGCAAACTTCCACTTTCACAGTTGCTTACCAGCAAGCACATGTGTATCCACTTCTGTCTTTCTGCATTCTGTAGGTAATGAGCAAAGTTTTTTGCTAGAAGAGAAGAAAAAAATTGGTAGAGCTGAGTTTAATACCTCTATCTGTCTTCTACTTCACAGCTATGTTTTTTGTTTTGTTGGGGCTTTTTTATTAATTAATTAATTAATTTTTTAGATACTCCAGTGTTAGTGAAGTGAATGTTAGAATATTATAATTTATTCCTCTGTTGTTTTTTTTTTTATGTGTCTTTACATTTATTAAAATTCTGTCTGAGTAGGCACTGCTGTATGCAAAACCCATACACTGTTTAGCATTAAAATTCTTTGATTGTCTTCTACAACTGTCAGTATGAGGCACAGCTATTTCACTTAATGGCGCTTGTACCCAAGTTATCACATGTAGATTTTGCCAGGGAAAGGGATAGCTCATGGTGTCCAGGACTCTATCTCTGGAGGTATGTAGCAAAGCAGCTGCTGTTCTAGTTGAATTTTTATTATTCTTGAAGGAAAAATAAACCTGTAGTTGAAATGCAAGTCAGCAGGCTGGCTTTGTTAGTTGGGCTCTTGATATTTTTGTGTGTGTGTGTCTGCTCCTTCTTTCTTGTTGTTGTTGTTTTCTTCTTTCTGTCAGGCATATTCTCCTTACCTGTCATGTTCCCTCTATCCTTGCTGTATGTTTGCCCTCTATATGTTTGTTTTCATTTTCCTCTTTTCTTGCTCCAATTAAGTCAGCTTATATTTTTTTTTTCAGTATATGTAGTTATACAAGCATGCAAATAATTGTATGAATATGTACATTTTCACATAGATTCGTATGTACAAGTATTCTGATATGTTAAAATGTTTTGCTTTCTCCATTTACATTTGTTTCTTGATTTTTCTGGAAAATAGTGTCCTTCGCTCAGGTCTTTGTCACCCTGTCTGTTCATGAGTATGCACAGGTGTGGTGCCTAGAACAGGAGTCACCTGTCTGCAACTAAAGGCACTTAAGTCTTTTAAAACAATAGTTGCAGTAGTTCTATGGTTTAAAATTTTTATATTGTTTAAATTGGGAATTTTACAGTTTTTCAAAATTTACATTTCTTAAATTCTGTTGGTGAGAAATTTGTGTGTCATTTGTTTCCTCTTGTGGAGCTTGTCAGTGTTCTCCAAATCAGTCAGAAATGTGGCATTTTGCACTTAGTTCCTGGTAGAAGAGGCAACCTTTAAAATACTATCAGTCCCCATGTCATCTCACAGACATGAAACAGGGGGAGCAAATGCCCCTCTTTATCTGAGTCCCTGAATCAATGCCAGTAATAAGTTGCATGATAAGTCCATAACAGAGGGTGCAGTTATTCGTATGTATGATGGAAGCATTGTACCAATAAAAAAAAAAGGGGGGGGGAGCTGCCAGTAATATCTTTTTTTTTTTCTTTTTTTTTTTTTTTAAATTGCTTGATGTAAACACTGTGTCCATAATTTGTCATTTGGAAGGGATAATTTCCAGCAGGTGTTCTTTTTGGCTTGGTTACAGAGGTCAGATGACTTTGGATTTATTGCTGGCATCATAAATGAGAACCAAAGGAGAATACAATACACAAATGCACAGCAATTCAACATCATAACTTCTAGAACACTAGCAAGTATTCATAAAGCAGTAATACATGTCACCCCAATGGTGGGCATCATTTTAAAACAGCTTTTGCCTATGGTTACTATAAAATATGCTCTTATATCTTACATATATTGCCTACTTACCTGATGAGTAGTGTTGAGGTACATACTGACTTTTGGATGGTGATCTCTCTTTCCTTTGTTTCTTTGATTGTTTGGTTGTTTTTGTTTTTAATATATTGACTTCTTAAAAAGAAATTATCTTAGACACTTCTCACTTCTCACTCATTTTGGTTTCAATATTGAAACCAAAATGCTGGAAGGTGGTTATTTAGTTTGCCTACTGTATTCAGAATGGAACAATTACTGCTTTCTGAAACACCATCTGTATCTGTAACATGCAATAGTTTATTAATAATACAAATAAACCTATTGCTATAGAGCAGTTGCTACTCTATCATTTTATGAAGGATGATGTATGTACATTTTGGAGCAGAAAGACTAAAGGTCACTTTATTTCTCTTCTAGCTTTCTCAATTTTCTTTGTACCCTCAGGGGTGTTGTTTTTCAGTTTTATCCATCTGTAAAATTAAAAGATCTTCTGAATCATTGATAATTGATTTCTTTCAGAGCATTAAGATTGTCAGATTGAAGATCAAATATATTTGCTTAGTGTTTAAAATTAAGCACTGTGCTCATGGCTATTCATTTGCATTGTGGCAGAGGATAAGAGTCCGAGTCATGAACCAGGACACAGTTGTGCTGCTGCTGTAGAAACACTGTAAAAAAAGACTCTGTCTGGCTTAAAGACCTTACAGTTGTCATTTTCCTTGACTCCACTTTTTGTATTCAGTCCCGAAGAGTGGATTGGCTTTTTCTTGGTAGGATATGATCTCTACAAACATCACGTAGGAATTAAGTTGTACTGTGTGCAAGATAGGAGGGAGAAGTTTGTGTACACAAAGGAAGGAACAGACATATTTTTTCTTTCTGTCATGCTCACCAAAAACTTACAATACCTAAGCTGTTACTGTGTTGCATCTATATTTTTTCCTATTTTTTTCCTTTTTTTCCCCTGTTTTTCTCCATCACAGTAATCTAAGCATGCTCTCAGGAGTACAGCAGTCCATTTGTTGTGCATTAGAAGGGGGAATACATGCTTACTTTGTTCTGTTCAGGTGGTAGCTACAGTAGATGGTACTTTCTTGTCATTGTCCCCTGCTACGTGACTACTACTTACAATGCCACTTACTCTTTCTGTGTATTTCCAAATGGTCACTTAAAGAAATAATTTTAAGAGGAGCAAATGGATCAGTCAGGTAGATGGGAAAAAGAGATAATAGAAGAAAATTACAGAATTTTCTGAACATTTTCCTATGTCAGTTGAGATAACCAGGATTTTGTTCTTTTCTAAAAACAGATGGTGATCGTTACAGTGTGCTCTGGAGTAGCATCAATCCTGGGGTAAAACGAGCTTTCTGTCTAAAAATTCAGAGGAGCTCCCTTCTTAAAAAATTGACCAGTAATGCAGGCTGATTTGTCAAATTGCTATATATACAAAAAATAATAAAATTATGCATAAAACCAACAATAATGAGTCAAAGCTGTCTGTTAGGAGTTAACATTACATTAAGATTTTATATCTCTTGCAGAAAGACTTCAATATTCCATGCTATCCCATGCTCAAAAGTAATGAATGAAATTGGTATGTAAACATTATAAACAAAGATGATCCCAAGACTAAAATTCCTAAGTGCATCTGTAATTCAGAAGTGCCAAAGAGTGATTATGGAGACCTCAGAGTTGAATTTAGCCCATCATAAGCAGAAAAAGTGCACATTTTCTTCTTTGCTTGTCTCTTCTCTCCCCTAATGTTTTTGTTCACTTTTGGTTAGTAGTGCTATGAGCAAACAAATATAAAAAGAGATGAAAAATACCTTTAACAGTAGTTAGCCTTTTTTGTTGCCCTTTAGTCATCTGTATACATTGATCAACTGAATAAAGCAAACAAAGTCATTCCTCCGCAGTGTGTGTAATAATTATGGCCAATGCAAATTTGATCTGTCAAAAATCTTGTTGTGTTATCTTGATGTGTCAGTTCATGGCACAGTCAGAAAGAAAGGCGGAGTTGTCATTTGTTAGCAGAACAGCTGGCATAACAGACTGGAAGTTGTGTTCTCCAGGAATTAATTTTTTACCAAGGTAAGTTCAGTTGCAGATTTTAAACTGTTTAATTTGCAGCTCAGGCTGTGCTGCTTGCCTGGGTAACAATAGAATTTCAGAGGAGATAAAAGAGAAACCGTGGAACATACACTTAGGGGGGTGATGGTCTTAATTTTTATTTCCCCCCCCTGTAAAGGCAGTTTCTGTGACTGAGGTTGATGGATCTGACAGCTGCCCAGGGAAACCAGAGACTCTTCTGTGGGGAAGTAACTACATGTATGCTATGTAATCGTTTTTAATGTGTCTTTTAAAATTTTCTTTCTTAGTAGGACTTTTCTTAATAAAACAACAACTAAAGTCTCATTTAGGGGTAAAAATGAATCCATTATTGCTATTTAATATTTTCAAAATGTACTTGTTTCTCCCTATTATGAGATACTGGTTAAGACAATGTATTCTGAGTATTTTTTGCTTCTTTCCCGTTTTTCCTTTTTGTTTTACTGCAGCATGTGTTTAGGAATGCTATGGACACAATATTATTAGACGTACAGCACTTGAATTGTGAGAATTCAAATAAAGAAAAAGAATGAAGGGTTGAGAGTTCTTTATGGCAAAAAACCCCCTTTTTAGACTTGAATATTTATTTCTCTGTGTGTTTTTAATGATGCTTAACATTTTTAGTCTTTAATACCATACATTGTGATTGAAGGGGCAGGGAAGCACTTGTTATATTTGCAAGGTGGTCTCTCACTGTCTTGGTGCTTGATCTACAAATGAGTCCTTGTAAGTGCTCCAGCAATGTTCCCATGAGTGTAACTTCATGTTTCTTCTACTAAATTATACTATGAAACACTTCTCAAAATCAAATCAGTAGCTGCACGTGAATTTTTTAAGAGGTGTAGTATTGGTGGCAAACTCATGGTTAAGGTTGTGTTTAGATTTACACTAAAATACTTCACAGTTATATTCTAAAGGTGTTATTACCCAGACCTCTTAGATAACAGTGGGAATCTTTCCAGTATTTTTGGCAGGCTTTCTCTAGAGCCTTTCAATTTTTGATGTAACATCATTTTGCAAAAAGTCCTTACTAAAATTTTAAAGAAGAAACAACTAACAGTGGTTGGTTCTTTCTTTTCCTTTTTTTCCTTTTTCCTTTTTTTTCCTTTTTCCTTTTTTTTCCTTTTTCCTTTTTTTCCTTTTTCCTTTTTTTTCCTTTTTCCTTTTTTTTCCTTTTCCTTTTTTCCTTTTTCCTTTTTTTCCCTTTTTCATTTTTTTCCCTTTTTCCTTTTTTTCCCTTTTCCCTTTTTTTCCCTTTTCCTTTTTTCCTTCTGCCCTTCCTTCTGCCCTTCCTTCTGCCCTTCCTTCTGCCCTTCCTTCTGCCCTTCCTTCTGCCCTTCCTTGTTTTGAAGACAAAACAAAACAAACCACCAAGCAAAAACCCCCACAAAATAAAAAACCCAACACACAGTAAAAAAAACACCCACAAAAGAAAACAATCTAGACCCAAATGTGGCTGCTCCCAACAGGTGAGAACTACAGTCAGCATCAGCTGCCAGTGTATGAAATATATGTGTGTGCATGCAGATTGTGACACAGCTTGGGCCCTGGGGTCACATTTGAGAAGTTAAAGATAACTAGCTGTTGATCTTGTGGAGAGCAACCTAAAGTCAGTTTGTCAGACAAGGACATATCGATTTGCTAAAGTCACTGCAGGCCCATTGAAGTCCACACTTGTCACCCCTTGGAAAGCATTACTATTTAACTAATTAAACCATCCAAAAACTACAAAGGGGATTCCTTCATGACTTTGTTTTTAAGGCAACAAGGGAACGACATGGATTGCCTTTAAAGACTGAAACTGTTCCAGACCATGTTTTGTTTAAATGGGGCTCCTAAATGAGACTGACTCTGCTGACGAGGGTTGAATTGGTTGAATTGCTTCTAATATTGTTTGGATCATAATATTGTTACTGCCTCTTTTAGAGGAAACATTTTTCATGTCCCTTAATTTTTTTCATTAAATGTAGCTTGGTTTTAGGTTTGTTTAACAGAAGGGCTAGAAAACAGAAGCTGGGTTGCTACCTAAGACACAGGATGATAATTTGATTTTAAGTATTATTTCTCATACAGTCACTTTGCTTCTGGAATTTTGGCAGATTTCTCCAGATCCACTGATTGTTATGTTTCCACAACTTCCTGTCTTATGTATTAAGGGTAGACTGCACTGTTTCCACACACAGAAAACCCCATCTGCCGTGATACAAAAGAAAAATCTATTAGTTAAAGGGTCTGATATGTCTCTCTGGGTGTTAGAATCATTCTTGCAGTGCCGTAGGCTGGGGGAAGAGACTGCTTGTGGGGTACCTGTGCTCTGTATGCTCTGGGGTGCTGCTATCAGTGGTTACCCTACAGCCCATCTGTCTGGTCTTATATCTTGGTAAGTAAAGACTACAGTCTTCTTAAGAAGAAGGAGAATGTAGATGACAACAGTGGAGGAGCAGCTTTCCCAGTCATTCCTCCTCTTAGAAGTTCCATTTTTTTTTCATACTCAAAGGCAGCTCACCTACTAGGGGGAAGATGAGGAAGGTGGATGAGAAATTTATGCAGGTGAGATTTTTATTTGGTTTTAGAATTTGTGTAGAAAGAAAGTTGGAAAAGTTCTTACAGAAAGTTTGGGGTAGCATAATGAGACTTGTGTCCTTAGAGACATTTCTAATAATTCCCAGTTTTCTCAATATCAGATCGAACTTTATTTGTAGAGTAATTTTAGTTCATTCCCATTCTGTGATGCTTAAATTATTGTGCTTGTTTTATAACACTTTTATTAGCTTTTAATAGAAGTATCAGCTTTTAGCAGTGTAGAAACTTAGCTTCTTATTTTTATTGAAATTACCTTGAAACAGCTCATGCCACCAATGTAGTATCAGCCACTGCCTTAATTTTCACATTCACAAGCTTTACATACTAGTTTTGAAAACCCAGCTGCAGTAAATCTCAGAGTTTGGGTACTATATATTACACTCTGCCTGAAAATACACTGGTATATTAATATATTTGGCAACTTCAGATATATGCAAATGTTAGGTTGATTTTTTTTTCTACATTCATGTTCATTATTTTTGTAGGTTTGATATTTGGTCATTTTTAGTTATTTGGTGGGTTGTTTTTTGTTTGTTTGTTTTGTGCGTGTGTTTTGGATGCTTTTTTTTCATTAGGTTGTTTTGTTTTGTGAGTTGTAAGTGTTCAGGTTTCTGTTCATATGGAATTAAATACAGAAGATGACAGTATTTGTTCTACAGTTTCATGAGGATGACTTCTAGTGAGGATTAAATTAGACTCTTCAGACAGTGTGGCTCTAAAGGCCACTGAAAAGAAAACCAAGCCATAGATAATCAGGGAAAAAGTACAGATTTTCTTCCTTAAATGAAAATTGAGAAAACCTGTAATTTAGTGTGCACTTCCTGTCTTTATCTACAACCCAGATTTTTCATCCCCATTGTTCAGTATTTTGATGATTTAACAAATAAAAAGTTTACTCTTCATACATGATGGGAAGAGATCTTGATAATAAGGAGAGAGCAATACTGTCTGCTCATAGAACTGAGGAATGGGTGAATGAAAAATTAGAATACAAGGGATAGAGTAGCACCTCTGAGTTTGGGCAGTGCAGTAGCTTGTGTGACTGAGGACACTGACAAAGCGAGGAAAGCCAGCAATGCCTCTATGCTCCCACCCAAACTTCCAGAAAGTGTTCCCACCCAGACTCCTAGAAGTTGCTGTAAATATGGTAACACTCGTGACCTAAGCTTGTCAAATGTTCATCTGACTATTGCTGATCTCAGGAGTATTAGTCTCGTGTTATTACTGCATTCTGTTTTCCTTCTCTGTTTTTTATTTCCTTTCTTCTTTTTCCTCTGAGCCCTCCTCCTGTGGTATTCTATCACAAACTGAAGGTGCAAGCTCTTTGGGGCAGTGACTTCCTTTTTACAGCATGTCTATGCAGTGCTTGGTTAAACTAAGCCTTTAGCCTGATGTTTCACTTACAGGGTAGTCATCTTAAAGTTTAGAAAATGTGGTTTTAATTTTTTTTTTAAATGCTGTTAAAAGAATACAGATAGAGCCAGCTCATTCATAATTATAACACAATGTGGATATCCATCTATTTTAGTGCTGTCATTTCACAGCTAGGCACCCGCTGGATGTCTGCATGCCACGTGCAAATACCTGTCTTTGGCTTGGCCTTGACAGCAGCTGCCTCAGGGAAGAATAAGTAATTACTAGGATTATTGTTATTTCATAGTAATTTATATTCTGGAAGCATTTTGGAGTTATAATCAGGGCCAGGAAGTTCCGTGGTGGTAGATGCTTCTTGTATACAAACAAATCATAGGTTGAATTTAAATATAGGCTGTCTAAACAAAGATAAGCAGGATATTTTGAGGAGCTAGTCTACTTTAAGAGCTTTCCAATACCAGGCACCTTCTTTTTACTTGAAATTACCCATGCCCTCACTATACACAGATACATATACTTGTAAATGTCCTGAGTAAAATGTAATATTTGAAGGCTATAAATCTAACTACACACTGGATATGTTCTAGAATATGTTTTGTGTAGAACAACTTGACAATTAAAATTATGTCAGTAATTTAGAGTGCTACAGAATGACATAATTTAGTGGTGTGTTTTAGTGTATGTGTAGCTGTACTTTCATTTAGTGACATGGTCAAAGTAATGTAGCAGAAATGTCAGCTTCCTCTGGGGAAGAGAAGATGCTATGTTCAAGGCTTGCACTTAGCACTTGAACTTACTTTTATTTATTTTATCTATTCCAAAGGCTTGCTTCAATGTTTTTAGTATTTTCTCTACTTTATTTTATAAAATAGAACACATAGCTTAATGAAAGTGTCAGTTAATATTCCCCCCCCCCCCTTCACTTTTTTTTATAATAACCTACCCCCACTATCTCTCTTGTTTTTTTTTTTTTTTCATTTCACTCGAGGCGCGTGACTCACACCTTTC